>JBAFWW010045259.1:0-12834 GCA_036873685.1 Agapornis canus
AGTGATGCTGGATCACAGTGACTGCGGCATGACAACATGGGAGAGATTTCAGAATGGATTGATGGCATGGCCAAGCTTCAGTGGGTTGAGATATGTGTTACTGGGAAAGTAATGGGATCGTGCTGCATTCTATCTCTAACTCTGTCATCCACTACATATCCTCTGGCTGCTTGTAGATGACAAGTAAAGCTAAGATATTTGCTTACCTTACTGTTGTCTGCTTCACAATGTAACCTATTGCTTGTGTGTACCTCCTTTTTATCTGCCTATTGGTATCCAGCTTTTTTTTAACAGTAATTTCACCTGTCATCTGTCAAGATTTTCCTTCCTCATTCTTAAATGGTCATTCTGTATACTACTTCTATCACTTCACTTTGAAGGTGCTTTTCTAGTCTTTGCTGTGTTTAGAAGACTGAGCTCTGGGAGAT
Source organism: Agapornis canus (assembly GCA_036873685.1). Taxonomy (NCBI): domain Eukaryota; kingdom Metazoa; phylum Chordata; class Aves; order Psittaciformes; family Psittacidae; genus Agapornis; species Agapornis canus. The sequence continues at coordinate 429 of JBAFWW010045259.1, forward strand.
TTAAGCTGAAGTACTTTAAATGCTTTGTGTACTTTAGGTAGTATGTGGAATTTGCTTAAACTCATTATGAAGAGCTCAACAATTTACCTGTGCCAGTATATCAATTTGCCCAACATTTTTCCTAAAGATTCATTTGGGAACAGAAGAAAGCTATGTATACTTGCAACTGTGCCTCAGCTTTCTTAAACTGAAAGAATGATATGATGTTTCTGGCTGTTACCATGGGACTTTGCAGTTCAAGGTATTGCAGTGTTAAGAGATTCTCCAGTACATTTCTTTGTTGCTTATACCACTAATACTTCATCTCTTCTGAGCAAGCTGCCATTGCTTGAGGAATACAGATTTTTCTAGCTTAGTCTGGAAACTGAATGGTAACAGTATGGAATAGCTCATCACTGTTCCTCAGTGCTTCACCTTGAACTTCATGTCAGGTCTAATGAGCAGTTCAGTTGATGAAACTAAAATTTCTCTTCTTAGGGTGTTCTGGGGGAAATGCTGCCTGCTAGGTAGCTGCAATAATGTCTCTGCCAGCACAACTGAAAGAAAATGTAGAGTGTTTCTGGTTGTTTTTACACTGCAGTAACTATGGCTCTTTGCAGTATGTAGTTATGAATCCATCTGTGCTTACCTCTGGTTTCAGCTCTGGGGAGAGAGGGAATCATGCTTTTCTCACTCTTGTTCCATTATGTCTGCGTGTTCTGGATAGACAAAAAAAAACACAAAAAGTGTGTTCTTTCAGACAAAATTAAGCATGAGGTCACCAGAAAAAGTGGAATTATTGGAGAATCATGATTGTTGGTGAATTGTTTTAAAATAAGAATTTGTTTTCTGAACTCTGATTCTGTCTCAAAGATTGAGAACTCTTAATGACTGTTGAACTGGAAGTTGTTGTGTGATTGGATAGTAGTCTGTGTATTCCAGATAAGCCCTGAGTCCTTTTTAATTCATTCACTTGTGTGTGAATTCATAGCATTTTTTTAAACAGAACTATCTATTATAATCTTGAAAAGTTAAGTTCAGTGAAGTTCAGTTCATAAAATTGTGTAGAAAACTTAACGACAGCAAGTTGATCCCTTTGAAAACATCTGTTATAGCTTGTTAGATGTAAAGAATAGCTGAAGCCTCTTTCTGAAGTATGATAAAGGACATATTTCCCATAACTTTCTTCATGAAAACTGGCAATGTTTGATACTCTTGGGCACAGGCAATAAGTAATGGTCAGATTTTTTTGGTAGAAAAGCTTAGTTTTAAAAAAACTTAAAGTGGGATGGAATCATTTGAAGTAGAAGCTACAAATACAGCATTCATTAAAGATCAGTAATTTATTTAACATGTATATTTCCTCAAGTCACTCAAAGAACAAATGCTTTCATTTTGTGAAAGGCAAAGTAAAAATGTACATTGAAACAGTATTTCTAAGTTCCAAGCACACTTGGTAGAAATTGTTGAGTTGAGGGTAGCACTGTTTATTGTTGCTTTAATCCATGAATTTAATTTATTGTCTGTAACTTAGATTTTTAAAGTCTGTACAGCAGCACATGCATCAGTATGTTAACAGTATGCTCAGTTGTGTGGGCCATGAAAACTGCAGGTAACAACAGCAACTGATCTGAGGTATTTACTACTTGTGCAGGAAGTTATGTACTAACACAAGTACTGGCTTGTGAATTATCCTGAAGTGATGCTAATTGTTTCCTTGTAAGACTCTTGTTATATTTTGAAAACATGTTGCATCGCACTGTGTGTGGCCAGCAAGTCCAAGCATATAGTCCCCTGCTTCTGCTCTCAGGAGACCCCACCTGGACTATTGCGGTCAGCTCTGTAGTCCTTAGTACAGAAAAGACATGGCTCTGTTGGAGTGAGTCTATATGAGGCCGCAAAGATGGTCAGAGGACTGGAGCAACTCTCATACGACTGAGAGAGTTGGGCTTGTTCAGCCTGGAAAAGAGAAGACTCAGGAGAACTTGTAACAGTGCTCAGTATGTAAAAGGGGCCTACAAGAAATCTGGAGAAGGACATTCTACAAGGGCACATAGGGGTAGGAAATGGGGGAATGGTTTTAAACTGGAACAGGTTAGATTTAAATATTAGGAAGAAGTTACTTACTGTGAGTGTGCTGAGGCACTGAAAGAGGTTATCCTGAGAAGCTGTGACTGCCCCATCCTTAGCAGTGTTCAAGGCCAGGTTGAATGGGGCTTAGAGCAACCTAGAGTAGTGGAAGGTGTCCCTGCCATTGGCTGTGGGGTTTGAACTAGGTAATCCCTTGCAACCCAAACCATTCTATGATTTAGTGAAAGGCAGCCTGCCTGAAGAATCAGTTAATACTCTGTACTACAGTGCCTTTTTATTTTTATTTTTTTTAATTATATGGAACTTCTGCAGAAATACAGATACTTTCTTTGCCCCTTCAGTTACAGCTTGCCATTGTTTTTTAGCGTCTGAGCTTGATACAGTGAATGAGCCCTGTGAGGCTAAAGAGTCTTTAGTAGTTTAAATTCAGCCTGAAAACAGACAAGAAATTCTGAAACTTTATGAAATTCTAAAACTTAGTTTTGCAAAACTGCAGTTAATTATCTCTTTATTTCACCTTGTGGAACATTTTGGCAACAGTCTGTTGACATATGTAATGTACCCACCATAAGGATAAAATATCAGGTAATACCATGCAGTCTGGAATGCCATGAATTACTCTATTGAGAAGCATAGTGTATTGCAAACTGGGATTTGTGATAAGGTTGATGGGACAGAACTTTTTCAGTATGAAGGTTTACTTAAATGGAAGATGGTGTATCTGGTGCATTGCTCACCAAAAAAACTGTTTTGAGCTTAAATTTTTGACAGGTATGACTGTGTTCCAGGGCTGTCACTTATACACACTGGAGGGAATAATGTGAATTGTATGTTTAAAGAATCATGAACATGGGATAGATATATTTGTCTTGGCTAATGGTAGTTGTGTTGCTTCTGGTTCTAATACAGTAGGCTTTGAACTCTGAGCACCTCAAACTAGGAAGTTTTGACCTTGGTGGGCATGCTCAGTGAGAACATTCACAGACAAATGGAGTACCTTCTAGATCCTTGTTGTGGTTTCTGTTTTGTGCAGTCTTGTGCACAACTGATTGTTTTATTCTTGTAATTTAACTTCCTTTTCATGTAGAATCATAGCTACACAAAAAACCATCATAGAAATAAAAAACAGCCCTGTAATGCCAAATGCAAGAAGGGATGTCGTGTTTTTTTTCTAACTTATTTGATCAGGGTTTCTGTAACAGCCTCCTTTTGCCTTTTTTTTTTTTTTTTAATAAAATAAACATAACGCATTTAAATAACGTGTTATATGGATCTTTAGATGCATGTCCTCATTATTTAACTTAGTGTGTGCATTTGATACATGTTCCCTTAAACCTTTTCATGGTCACAAACTATCTGCTTTATTATGCTAAGAGGAACTCAGAGTTGGGGAATTGAAGTTACACTGCTGATCTCTATTTTTAGTTTTCTGGTTGTTGCATGATAGATTCCTGACTTAGTGATTAAGTCACACTACAGAGATTCAAAAATCTTTCATAAAATAGGTAATATGGTCTGTTGGGGAAAGCAGAAAATGCAATTAGTCCATGGTAAATTTATTGCTGGACCATGTCTCCGCTAATGGACCAGCATTGCATAGCCTTTCTGGTCTTTAAAATCAGCTTGTTACAGCACTAGATGCCTGCTCAAAGTGGTTGTATTGCATTGCTGTAGTTCTCGTAATTTAACACAACTTTTTCTTTTTCTTTCTAAAGGCGCCTAAACAGAAATAACCTCCAGTTGCTTTCCGAACTGCTCTTTCTGGGGACGCCGAAGTTATACAGGCTGTAAGTAGGCTTGATGCAATAATAAATATTCTGGTAAATTTGGAATTAGTCTGTTGTTTTGCATTAGTTTTTTTTTTTACTTTTGCCTCAGAGAGGCTTAAATGCACCTAGGAACATTGTTGTGGTGCTTAAGCTGAGTGTTACCTTTGAGTGCTTTGCAAGACTTCAAGATTATTATTATGTTATTTTTTTTGTTAATCTAGGTTAGATACTAGTAGTTGCCTGAGACAAAATATTGCTTCATCCATTCCCACTTCTGTAATGAAGTTTTGCTGGAAGAATACTTTGGCTTTTCTTCTGGTTTGTATTTTTTGTGGTTCTTTCTGTTTTGAAAGATAAAAAAAAAAAAAGAGCTTCTAGAGACCCTGTGAGAGAGATATAGTGCTTTATAGGTACTTTGGTTTTCTGAAGCTTTGTTTCTGTGGCCATATGCACTTGACCAGAAAAATCACTGCGTTTGCAAATGGTAGGTCTGTGGTCTATCCTGTGTTCCCTCACAAAGACAACAAAAGTAGTAACTTCAACTCTGAGAAGAAAAAAAATATTAACTATATCAAATATGGTAATGAGCATTTGCTTTGGTTGTGTTCTTTGGTTTGATAATATTGCACTCTTGGCAGTACTTTGAAATTAATGTTTTGACCCATTGGCCCTTCTAAGAATCCACTTATTTCTACTGCAGTAAAATGGATTGATTTCTGTTCTACATGATTAGTTACTGTAACAAAATAAACCCTAAGTTACCTTAAAGGTGGTATGGAAGGGATATAACATGATATGCTTAAGTAGGCTTTGAAAAGCTTATATGGATGCAGCCCTATTTTGAGTAGATGTATATTTGATACGTTTCTGTAGACTTCAGATAAGACTTGCTGTTGAAATTTCTGACTATGTTGAGTTTCATCCCTTGTGTGCTTGGGGAAAAAAGTAAGTGAAGGTGGGGTTCCTCTGACTTGTTTCTACTTTAGTATATGGAAATATTTTTGACAACAAATGATATAATGAAGTTTGTATATTTTAGGAAATTGTTTCTGTTTTAATATTGTGAAATAATAGTTCTTTTTTTCCCCCTCTGGTAGTAATATTAAGTTGTAAACTGAAAATGACTCTATTAGTGTAAGCATTTAGTTGTGTGTATTTTTGTTTCTTTCCTTTGCTTTGGATGTATGCTTTGTTTCAAGAACTTCCCTGTAGATGTAGTGAGTTGTTAAGTTACTAGGCCAGAAAAATCCTGAAGCCTTTTGTTCTGACAAAAATGTTTTACTGTGCTATAATATTATAATATATGTGGGTTTATATATTAACAATTGAGTCTGTCTTATTTCCATCAGGCATGATAAAGATATTACTTCTATCAGGAAGGAAAATGAAAGGGATTTATGTTCATTTTATTATTCCATCTGTAGTGTAATGGTTGTTATCTAAATTCATATAAAATAGAAATGAGATGTAATTTGCAGGCGAAAACTGGATGCACACTTCAGGCAAAATCATACTTGAATATATTTAATTCAGAATTGTATATTTGATAGATGCTAGTCTTAAATGCCTAATGTCCTTTGACATGAAGCACACAACTGCTCGCAGTGTGTTTGGTGGAAAGCAAGAGATCACTGGCTTCACAGTATTAAATTTCCTCTGCCTAAGGGTTATTGTTGATCAGACCATGAAAGTGAATGTCTGGTTATAATGTATTCATGTTTAAAAGAAAATGAGTGGTACTGAAAATCTACAGTTGCTTAATGCTGAATTTCTAATTAAAAAAATGTCAGGCCAACAAAGGGATTGATGCTGGTTAACTGCTCTCAGTCAGTTTTCAAATGTGGAGCTTGATGACTATGAAGTATATAAAATTATTTGGGGTTTGTTTTTTTTTTTTTACATGTATCATTGCGTGTGCTTACATGTATTTACATAAAAATAAATATAATTCTAGGAAGAATGGAACTTCCTTAAACATGATCAATAAAATGTATAGAATGCTTTAGTTTCAGTATTTATTTTTGGCATTTAACAGCTAATCAAACAGTGTGTGTACTGCGAGTTTTCAATATACTATTGAGCTTCTGTGAATAATAATTACCATTTGACCCTTGACTATAAATGAGATGCCAGGTGAAGAAGCACATATGCTTGTTGTGTAGCCTAAATGTAATATAAAAGAAAGAGGGCACACTGTATATGAATTATGATTAGACACAGTTGGTTGTCGCCAGCGGCCGACTATGCTTTCCCTTTGCTGTCTGCTCCAATTTCTCTTTGGACGGGTTGAGAGAGCACTGCATGTTCAGGTCAAGATGTTTGCCTAGAAATAGTAGTACAGTTGCAGCTGTGTTTGCTGGAGCAGGAGACTAGTTTAAATAGCATTACCATTTATCCAGTCCATTAACAGAACTCTGTAAAATAATACCAACTCTGCATAAACTACAGGACAGTGTAATAAAATTTCAAGCACTTGTTGACAGATGGGAAGTGTAAGTAAAGGAAAGCGATAGGTTGAGAGTTTAAAAGAGACAGTGCATTATTTTCTGTGCCTAAAGACACTTGAGTTTCAAAGGTAATTAAATAAGTTATTTTTCACATTACTTTCTTTCCCACCTAGCAGCCTTCCAAGAAATCTCTTGGAACTAGTTAAAATGGGAAATTTTAACTGATTTTCCCATTAAGAGTTACCTACAAAGGTGTTTTAACATAAATATTTCAGTAGGAAGTAGCTAATGCTAAAAATAATGTTAACAGCACTGTAGTTTACTTTGCAAAGTATCTTTCAAAGCACAGTGTACATAAACATTTATTTTGATGCAATGCTGTTAAAATTAAGGTGCTGTTGAAAATGCCCAGGGGTATTAAAAGTCATTGTTCAACAAGCCCTTCTCCTGTGAGAGGGGATATGTTGTTTTCAGTGACCTGTATACCTATGCACACTAACTTGTCTAGCATCAGCAAAGGCACCTTAGTACAGAGAGCTCCTGAAGCCTACTGAGTGCTTGTCTGAGGCAAATAGATTTTGACTGCTTACATTTGTTGGTTAGCTCACAGTTCATTGATAGCTATTTCTTGTAGGATACCAAGTGCTGGACCCAAACCTGTTAGAAAATTCAGTTTTGAAAGATACCTTTATTAACCAGTAGCATGCAGAGATTGAATTCCATGCACAAAGCTCGTCCCTTTTGATTTACATTTCTTGTGCTTACTGCAAGTCTAAATTTCCTTAGTGAACATTATTTGCTGTATAAGTTAGGTAATGCTGGCTTTGAAAAAAACAATCTTAAGTGGATTTGGTCCTATATTATGTTTTCCTTTAATGCATGTACTTGAGAAGATGCATGCTGTGAGTAAGATCTTTTTCCTCTAAAGTAAAAAAAGATCTCTTAATGTTGTCAGATTACTAAACACCGAGTTTTGAGATGTCTATTAGTCATTTCAATAAAATTCCTAACAGCTCATAACTAAAACAAAAAATAATGAAGGTCAAAAAACCTTGAAAACCTACTATCTTAGGCCAGAACAGCAGCAATAGTGACAACAACAAAACATGCTGCATGGGGGGCCCTTGCAAAAATTCCTCCTGAATTAATTTCTGCCAGCTATGATTAAAGTGTGTGGTACTAGATGTGTCAGACACCATAGTTCTCTGCTTCATTTTACTCTTGGCCTCTTTGGCCCCTGCCACAATAAATCCCACAATGGTTAGGCAGGAATTGCAGGTTGCAGTTGCCAGGGTTACCGTTGTCTGGTTAGACCGACACCATCACTCATCCCGGCCGCCAGCCTTGGTGTGGGGAAGGCTGTGGGCAGCTGACATGAAGAGGAGGAAACTTCTCCGGACAGCTCGTGGGTCTGTTTTTTGAGCTGCTGCAGGAGAACCTGTGGTTTGCATCAATTCCTGCGTGTTTTGTTTTTTACCTTTGCCTAGAGGAAAAAAAGAAAAAAATTGGATAGGAACTGGGGGGGAGGGGAAAAAAAAAGGAAAAAGGAGGTGTATGTAACATGCTAAACCAGCCAGTTTTAAACTGTTGGTTTCCTTACTGTTAAGCCTTAAATGCAGCTACTGTAATTTATGGTTTCTCATATCCCTTTTAACAGTAATCGTGGTGGATGAGACTATAGTCACAGTTATGTAGAAAAGATGTTTATCTTCTCTCTGAATCTGTTTTAAAAACTGAATAGAAAAATAGCTCATTAGAAAAATACTCATTATCCTCAAGCCTCTGAAATCTTACTCCAACTGCAGACAGGTGTCTCTCGATGTTAAAACCAATAAGCATTTCAAAAGGCTATATTGATGAATCTCTCTACTTTTGCAAGTATATTGTTAAAGGAACTGCCAGTTGATAAGCGTAATGGGCGTTATTCCACTGCTGAATGTGCTGCAGTAACACTATGATGTGCTCCACCTTCCCGCAGAAGTGTACTGGATGTGCAGCAATTAAAGATTCATTGAAACATGAATTATGAAGCCACCTGTTGCTATATTCTTCCCAGGAAACTGTGTTAAGGGGTTTTTTTAGTCATTTGTTTCAGGTTTTTTTATTTGTTCTTGGGCATTCTGGCAGCCTGCATATAAGGCAATTTTATTTATGTTTTTTTTAATATGTGGTTTGAATCTTACTCTTTTAGAGGTAAATAGAAACAACATACAGTGTGTTTATCCTGCTAGTGATTTAACTTCTGGCGTGTTTTTGCCACAGTGGTTTAGTTCAAATACAAGGAAGTTTAAATAGTTTTATCTAAACAATAAAGTTGGTAAGAACATGCCAATTCTAATGCTAGCTAGTCTTTTATTGCTAGCATTATTTTGTATAATAACAGAACAGTGACTATAGTTCTTAGAAGATAACTGTCTTTCAAGATTATTATTTAGTGAGGAAATACTGCATATGGTATATGTACAAAATAAGCGTAGAGTTTCGGCTTTGTCGTAAGCCAACATTTAAAAAGAAAACTCTAATTTAATATACAAGTAATTACTACTATTCCTTGCAATGTGGAAGTACCATTACCATAGCTTTGCTATACTGGTGCATTGTTACTAACACAAGCACTTATTGCCCCAGTCTGGAATGTTTCCAGAGTGAATTTGGTACTACATGCTGCAAGCCCACTGGTAGTTACAGTTGTGATTTTTTTTTTTTTGCTATTATTACAATCCATAGATAGAGAGGACTACCTAAAAATAAAATAATTAATAGGTATTAAAAATAGGCTTGTTAAGGCACATTAATGTTAGGAAGAAACTGAAGTAACTCAAAATATGTTGCCTCTGTTACGTCTGTAATACCTCTTCTCTGGAAATAATTTCTGGTATGGAAGATCTAGGAGAGAAACTTTTGGAAGACGCTAAACGCTGATTGCTGGTTCTGTCACCTGCTCATTTTTAATCTACCAGAGATGTGAATTATATGCAGTTTGGCTTGCGTGTGCTTTTTTTTTTTCTCTTGTCCTAGCACCACTTGCTTCTACCTTCAGTTCTAATTCTCTGCTGTAATGTTTCTAAATTAAAAACTCGTTCGTCCTTTACAATGTAATGCGCAAAACAAATACCACTGTAATTTTGCTTCAGACAAGAGCCCTATTTATGTAGGGTTAGAGATGTCAAGATGACTTTTTAAAGCTTTTCAAAGTGTTGTAAAAATTAGTACAATCCAGCAGGTGATTCATTTTTGAGCACTGGAACAAAAATTACATATATGCGTTTGGTGTAAAAATTGCAGTAGTTATGTCCTAGCAACCACAAACAGTTGGCCTTGGATTTAGCTGAGTGGAAGCATTGGTGGAACCAGAATGAACTTTTAAAATCTTGCAAGAAAAAACCTATGGTCACCCTGTGCAATTATACAACTTCAAATGTCACTACACTACTCTTCTTTCCCTGTGTGTTAGAATCTTTTAATCTATAGGCTTTCCTGAGCTATGATTTCTTGTGTGTTTTCACAGCACCTCCCATCATGCTGTGCAGGAAAAAAAAGAAATGGTGTACCAATATACAGAAATCAGGTGAAATGTAATAGCATGGGATTTTTAACTTTGGAAACAAACTTCTTTCCTGTGAGAAGGGCCTCGTGATGGATGCTTGTATTTTTAATTTTAAGATCACTGGGAGTTGTCTTTAAATATCAGTTAAATTTGCTTTTACATCTTTACAATATTTTTTTCTTTAAGCAATATTTCCTTTGCTATGGGATAAAATGGCAAATTGGGTGGTCTTATAGGCCTATAAGCTAATTTTGCTACTAGGAAAATCACTAGATCTTTATGTAATCTGCATTATCAAGTGATATGGTAAACTAATTTCAGAGAAAAGCATCTGTAGGGATACTTCTAACTGTTGAATTTCCATTAGAACAAACACACAAAACTGCTTCTAGTCACTATTAACATTAATTTAAAAATCATGTTAAACACCAAGCAGAAAAAAAAAAATGGCTGAAGGCAGTTCTTCTGGACCAACTAAATATCTGTGCTATTTTTTATGCTATTAGCTGTTGATATTGAAATGCCATTTCAGTATTCATAAAAACATTAATTATATTAATTACCCAAGCTTTTAAAATAAACTGGTGGCATTCAAAGTAAAAGAGATTGGCTTTAGCTGTTATGGCATTGTTACCTTGATCTGTTTAGCCTCAAGAGTTAATAATTGCCTTACATATTTTTGATTGCGTGATAAGTGGTCAAAGCAGAGAACTAAGGTAATTCCTTTTAATACAAAAATTTAATTAGCTCGTTTTGAATCACCTGTAATTATATTTGTGTCCACTCCTTATCAGTCCCTGGGTTGTTCCTGGAGGGTTAACCTTGAAAGCTTTGGTAAATTGTGACATAGGAAACCTTTTAGCCAAGAGTTAAGTAGGAAACTGAATCTCAGTGAAGGAAGTAATGAAAAGTAAAAAGGCATGTCAGAGGAAATGCCATTATTATGTGGTGCAGCAGCATGGTGTGAAACATTATAAAGAGGACATCTGTAAGTCTCGGCTTGCACAGAGTGGACATTTAAGTGCAGCCATGTCATCTAGATTAAAAAAAAAAAAAAAAAAAAAAAAAAAAAAAAAGAAAAAAGGAAAAAATCAGGCTAAGAGAAAATTTAAAATAAAAAAGATTTGTCCCTACGATGGTAGGTTTCTTCTGCGAGTGCAAGATTAAAGCCTAAAGTAACTGAATAGCTGAGAAAAGTCCAAAGAAAGCTTGATTGCTTCCCCTCCAACAGTTCCAATTGATTGAAAAAAGCCTAATTTAAAGTTCTGTTTGTTCTGTGTCTTAAACCATCAGAATTTTCTTTTAGAACTGGGGGAATGCTCTGGAAGAGAAAGAATCCGAGGATAAAAAGTCATTGCAGGCCAACAATTGTTCTTAATCCTCACAAAATGCTGGAGAAATTAAATTTATTCTTTATTGCTCAAAGTGTTACCTAGGTCACTGGGCGATGGGAAAATTGAACTGGAAGTCGAGTAGGCTCAATCTTTGTTTTGTGTCTAGATGCTTAACCTTAGACACGACAAGGCATCTTAGTGTGTTGTGGGAACTTGGTTCAGAGTATTAACACCAGGACGTTTATTACCCTGGATTTATTATAGGCTATGCTGTCAGTAGATGAAAATGTTGTGTTTACATTTTGGTGTTAAATGATCATTTAATTAACACCTAAGGAAAAAAAAAAACACCCTTGTGAAATTCTTAGCAGCATTTATTGTTGGTTTCCTTGGAGGTTTTAATATCCAAGTTACACTGCAGTTGCTTCTATAAGTACAGCGAGAAAAGACATTTATGAATGTAGTCAAGAAGGACAGACAGTTTAACCTCTGTTGACCCTTTCTCCTGAATGTTGATTTATATAGCATTTTAAATGCATTGAATTTCTTTTAAAGCTTCTCTAAAGTTACACAGCATTCAAACAACACATATTTTAAAAAATATTTCCCAAAATGTACATACTTACAAAGAGCATACTTTTTCCTAGAAAGTTACTAATATATATGTAGAACATATTAACAAAAAATTTATTGTAGTAAAAAAAAAAATTGTCATGCTGCCAGATTTGTCTACATATTCTTGATAAGAATAAAAGCTTTTATAAGAAAAGGGGCTTGAAACAGTCAACATTGTGCACTGGTTGTAGTAGCTACTGTCTGAATTCTTCAAAAGGCATAGGAAATTGGCAAGAGAAACAACATTACTACAAAAATGCATGTCCACTTTAGCCTGCACAGATTTATTTTCATATGTTCCATTGTATCAAAGACAGTCAAGGCTATATAAAAGCTTTAATTTGCTCTTGGTCTTTCATAATGCTTTTTGTTGTACTGTTGATCTACAAATGCTTTTTGCCATAATCTTGCTTTGCAAAGCATGTTCGAATAGGTTTTTTGCATCCTAGAGCTAAAGCAAGATGAAATGCTCTTTGTTAAAGAGCAGCCGCTCTTCAGCTCATGTGTTTTAATAAACGCTGTAGTAAAACCTGAAATTACAGCTGGGTTTAGAGATTGTTTTGGGTGTTTTGGTTTGTTTTTGTTTTTTTTTTTTTTTTTTTTTTTTTTGGGTTTTTTTTTTTT
>JBAFWW010045260.1:0-10646 GCA_036873685.1 Agapornis canus
CAGGAGGAATTCTTCTGCATAATTGATCCAGTTCAAATAAATAAAGCATCTGAGACTTGTGAACACTTGCACGATTAACCAAAAGATGATGGTAGGCTTAGGACTGATGATTAGCACCCACAATGGACCATAGCTATTCAAACTTTGACACCTGTCCTCAGAATCTGTTTTTAAACCTTTGTTTATTTTTGAACCAGCTGTGGACAGTATGTTGGAAACTGTTTTTACTATTACATCGAAGTAGGAAAAATACTGCAGATGATATGGGCATAATGTTTAGACAAGGTTAATCAACAGATTTTATACAATGCCTCATTCCTTGTGACAACTGCAAGGATTTGGCCAAAGATATTGGACAGTTAATATATCTTTCTGAAGTTAGGCAGGGTCTCCACTTCTTTCCTTTCTATATTAATGACATCAAGGCATATAAAATCAATGCTTCAACTTTTTCGAATTATCACTAAACAGGAAAAGGACAGAATGATTAGACACAAAAGGAGATAATACACTAGATTAGTTGATGACTGGGACAATTGGATGACTGAGTTAGAGTTCAGAGCACATGAATATATTGTGTGAATAAATTGCACAAATTAAATTATTTATTAATAGAAAAGTGACTCAAAATTAACAAGCATAGAGGCATATGAAGCATAGAAGCATAGAAGAAATTTAAGAGTTAAAATTGGCAAATGTTAACCTCTAAAGACTTGCAGAGATTATGAGAATACAAGCTGTACAAAAACCTAAGAAGATAAATGATGAAGCCTCTTCCTAGATTCTAGGAATGTTGCTTTTAAACTGTGTATTCTCCCTCAGAAGCCTATAAGGTATGATTTAGCAGGAAAAAATACTTATGCAATGTTAAGTGATTTACAAATAGTAAAATTCTGCATTTACGTGACACTGTACAACTTCTTTTTTTTGGTATGAAATGCTTAAAATGTAAAGTGCTACTGTGACAAACACTTCACAGTGCTTGTTACTTCATATTTTCCCAGCACAGTTAATTGGGCTACACAGAATAAGTGATGTCTGGTTGAAAGTATTTGCAAAATCATCCCTAAAAGAGACAACATGGCAGGTTTGGAATTCAATGTTAAATGCTACCTAATCAAATACCAAATGGTAATAAGTCATCCAAATAAAGAAGAGGTATTCAAGATAAACTATATTGATCATAAAAAAAGGAATAAATAAGTTGAACCATTCAGCATGGTCCAAGGGACTAACTTTAATTACAATCAATTCAGGATTCAAACCCAAAAGTATTTAAATGAAAGGCAAAAGACATTATGTTGGTAAAAGCTGTATTGTTATTTGGACTGTTCAAGGTGTCTAGTGTTTTCTCCACTAAATGCTGCTTCTATCATTCAGCCTCCAGAACAATCTTATTGAAAATATTTCTTTCCAATAATTTCTCCAGTTGTAATTTTCAAGGAAAGAGTCAAGATGTGGATGTCTGCCTACCTGCACTTCCCACAAGTCAGATTAGGAATTCTCTCCTTGCATAATACACATTAAAATCCTTGGAAAAGAAACAGATTTGTTAAAGTGTCCTTACAAGGTGATGCAGTCTAGTATTTAATCAGTTGTTCCCCAAAGTCTAAACATTAGACATCATAGAAGCAGGGTCAGGTAATACATTCAATTCTACGGCCATTGATATTTTTGTATTTAACGATATATTTTCAAAACCTAGCATGGTATCTACTGAGGGTTTAGGTTTTTTGTGGGTTTTTTTGAAAACAGATTTTTTTTTTCCCAGTAGATTATCCCAGAAAAATTTAAAGAGATACAGCCAATCTATTGTTTTCCTCATGCTATTAGGTGCAATATTTAAAATTGTTATAGTTTTTAGAGATTGGCAAGAAAATAACTATCTCCATTTTTTGTTTGTTAAAAAGGATATTGTCTTGGCTTTGGCTAAAATAGAGTTAATTTTCTTCCTAGTAGCTAGTGCAGTGCTGTGTTTTGGCTTTAGTCTGAGAACAACACTGATAACACACCGATGTTTTAGTTGGTAGGGCTTACCCTCATCAAAGACTTTTCAGTCTCATGCTTTGCAAATTAGGAGGGGCACAAACAGCTGGAAAGGAGCAAAGAGAGGACACCTGACCCAGACTAGCCAAAGCAGTATTCCATACCACAGCACATTATGCCTGGGTGGAGTTGGCTGTGAGCAGCAAATCACTGCTTGGGGAAGGTCTGGACATTGGCCCATGGGTGGTGACCAATTGTAATGTACATCACTTGGGGCTATTTGTCTGTTTTTATTCCTCTCTCTTCTTCTTCTTCTTTTTCTGATTATTATTGTTGTTATCATTGCTATCATTATTATGATATCACTACTATTATATATTATTTCATTTCCTAAGCCGCTCTTGTCTCAACCCAAGAGGTTTTTACCCATTTTTTTTCCAGTTCTTCCCATCCCACTGTAGGGAGGAAGTGAACAAGCGGCTGCATGGTACTTACTCTCCATTTAGGGTTAAACCATCACTACTATTTATTTGTTCCTGTTGATAGAGTATACGTACTTATTTTCCTTGCTCTCCTCACATGTAGCAGGTTAGTTTTGTAGTTTTTATGTTCTTCCCTACAACAGAAAGAAAAAAAGTAGGAAAGGGTAACTGTAACTCCACAAAAATTGGCTGACAAGACCCTCTAGTAGATAAGATGCTTCTAATGTTTTGAAGAATGACTAGATTTGAAGTTCATCATGTTCTTTTAAGGCTTGTAAAAGCTATAACTCTGACAGTCTGGAAAACTGCAATTGTTTTTCATCACTTCTTCTGTGGAACAAGTGTGGCTGTAGTATAAGATTTCCCAACTTCATACCTAAATACCTTCCACTCCTTCAAAGAATGACTTCTGCATGACTGAAACAGTAGTAAATTCTTGTGTCATCATTTCCTAGAATGCCGCTGCCAGCTGTGGTACTAAGTGGCATTCTCTTGGCCAGCTGGAAAATCATCATATTAGTCTTGAGAGGCAGAGTGTACTCTGAGATCTGCAGGAGCTGGAAAAATGGTTAAAAGCACGGTAGAGATTACTTCAGTTTGAAATATATCTACTTTAGATTTTATTTCTCCAATTCTTTTGTAGGCTCAATAGATAAAAACCACCTGCTGAAGAGAAAAATTGATTATCTTGAATTTTCAACACTGAGCAGCTATTCCCAGCTCAGCACTCCAGAAGCTGATGAAGCTCGCATGCAAGAGGGAGGCATACAGTGACAGCTCCCCATCACTTGGAGACGAAACTTCCACTTTTCCACATCTGTGTTTCAGAGGTGAAAGAGTGACTGACACAGTCCCCTGAAAGATATGAATGATCAATAAAAGTCTCTTTTTTGGCAATGCTTTCTCGCTGCTGCTGTCAACAGCTATGAGGACTGCAAGCTTCTTTTGTCTATATATTTTATTGATGGATAAGATAACCACAAACATATATGCTCTCAGTGTTCAATAGGATCAATACCACTTTAATGTTGCTTTAGCACTGATTTAAAGTTATTTTGTTTTTAGAGTGTCTAGTGAGGAGAAAAATCTCTAACTAGCTATAGATTCTGAGTCCTTAATATAACATGGCTACCATTTTTATAACAGCAAATCAAGAGTAGGAAATATGGATGAATTTTTTCCTGACCAAATATTTCATGATCTCAGGATAGTATCAGGGTAAGCCTGTAACAGACAGAATAGCATTCATATGAAAAAGAATCTGCTAAGCATTGCCTTCATTGACATCTCTGTCACTGACCCTTTTGGTGACCTTGGAAAATTAATTTACTCTCTGTTTTACTTTTTTTCTCTATAGTGAAATGAATTCTTAACAATATTCAGTTATCAGTTATTGTAGGACTTTGTGAAAAAGGGGCTGGAAACTGGTTTTTGTTCATCAAATAAGCTAGGTAGTCTTGCATTTTTATACATTTAAATGCCTGACAATTTCCTTGCTCTTTATAAAGATCAGAAGGGGAAAAAAGGGATCCTGATGTTCACCCAAAAACATATTTAGCAGTGTCCATAAAATGTTTAACTAAATAAATCACCAATCATGAATATTTATAAAATGCACATACATCCAGTAGAAAACTTTCAATGGGCATTTTACTGTTTTTCAGGTAATTCTCTGAATTTATTCGATCCTCTGTAATTAAAATACCTCTGTTTATCTGGTTCTTTATATCATCAGCCTCAATAACTTTTCAGTTGATCATACAAGCTGTGATGAGGTACCAGGTTTGTTTGGTACAATTTTGTGTCCCACAAAGCAAAATTTCACAGGTCCAGCTAACAAACATTTCTTTAAAAAGAGCAAGTAAGGGAAATGAAAGAGCATTTCTTTACAGAAAGCTTGTAATCTGCTATCTTTGGTTATACTGACCTGAGCCTATGTCCACAGCATGGGGCATACCTGCAGTCCTGCATCATTATCTTCATTATCTTCAAAAGAAGTCTAAAACTTATTCTTTTTGGAGAAAGAGTTTAAAATTTGTCTTATCTGGACATGGACACAAACTGTCATCTTCCTGTTCTCTGACCCAGCAGAAATTGAAAGCTTACTAATGTTAAATGTGACTAAATTCAATTTTCACAAGATCTGTGTCCCATTATCCCTCCAAAGGGTTACTAACGGTGTAAGTTAGATCCTTGGAAATCATGAGCAATATGTTCATTATTAGGCTGCAGCTAACCTAGGTGATACCAATAAAGCAGAATATTCAAACAAGGAGAAAATGCACAATCTAAAGAGGAAAAGGTCTGGCTTCCTGTGCCTGGTGTACCTACAAAAGAAAGCACTATTAAGTGCAGGGAGGAGAGTCACTGCAAAAGTTCCTTCTCTGATATTCTCCTCTTTCAGATATGCTAGTGCAAACGCTTCAAGGGATGAGCAAGAACAAGTCAGGGTAAAGACATAAAGCAGGCCCCAACCTGTGATTACAAACGCAGTTTTACAAGCAGGCAGAAATATCACCAAGTTCTTTTCTGCAGCAGACAACATCTGTGTCCCTATAGATATGACTGAAATAGGACTGTACAACTCCCAAAGAGGAATATCTCATAGACTGCAAACAGACTGACACTGGTGCTGTCATACACCATGCTGCCCAGAAAGCAGATTATAAAGCTCAAGTTTCAGAAAGTACACCTGCAGCAAGTTCAATGTGATGTAAAGCTGATAGTGACTTAGCTACACATAAGCAACATCAAAATCAACAGGGGTTTCAACACCATTTGGGAATTCAGCCTGAAGTCAAGTAGCTGAGGTCCCTCATACAGTCATGAGCTTGAAGGTAAATTATACTACCAATTTATCTGCAGTAGTCTGTGTTTGTTATGGCATGGTATCTTTTTCCTAATGGCAAAATTAAAGCTGTTATCCAATACTTTATACAAAATCAGAACAAAGTGACTACACTTTCTTTTTATGCAAGATGCAGCCTTTAGAATAAATTTGTCAAAAATGTAGAGTAACATTAGAGATCTACAACAAATGTTAAATGTACCTGTGTTTGCTATATCTGTGCTTTCAGATTCACCACATCTACACTTCCAGGTGCTTTAGAGTAAATGCATAGCAGGCTTAGTTCTGCAATTTCTCCATAAGTATATAAATGTTGATCTCCTCTTTCTCTGGCATTCTGTCAGTGAGGCATGGCAACATAAGGAAAAAAGATCATGCAATAAATACAGAACTTTTTGATGACTGTGGCCTCAAAATTTTAAAAGGCATGGCTTGATTGACAAGCAAGACCAATTGAGATCTTTACAAGGAAAAAATTACTGTTCACTAAGAAGTCATAGAAAGAAGTAACCAGCATCTTTTACTGAATGAAAAACAGGGGCTTTCAAATATCTGTTATTTATGGATTTATCTGGGTTTTCACATTGTCATATGCAAACATTATAAAACAATCTAGAACCCAAGTATTTAAGCTCTACATAGACAGAACGTGAAGAACACAGGAAAGACAAATTAACCTTTCCTTTTCCTTGCTTCTTCTTCCAGTCTGGAGCTACATGCTGGGTTTAATGCCCAGCATGTCTCAGGCTCTTGCTCAAGCCCAGAATGTGGTATGATGAAAATTTTCTTGTGGTAAGTCAGTACAAACCCAAATTCCCTCTATATCACTGACCTGCTGTCAAAATTATCTTTCCTACTGGTCTGCAGGAGGTGTGGATGTTCTGGCATGGCTCTCAACAATTGTACAGACAATCCTTTACTTCACATCCCACATTTCTGAGAGGAGCTCAGACCTGGTTCTGTTACAGATACACAGCATAGCAAGGTTTACATTCACAGTGGTTCTAGTGCCCCTACTCAACAGTACACTCAAATAATAAAGCAAAAATTTTCTTTGAGCAATTCAATTTTTGCTGAATTCTCTTTTCTCTTTTTCCAGAAGCTCATAAAATAAATGTAATAATGAATGGGGAGGACTAAAGCAATCTTCTTTCAGAATTATTAGAGAAAAGGAAAGATTGCATATTGCTTTTTGGAATAAAATAGACATTCAAAGCTCCTCATGCTGTGAAGCAAAATTGTGTAAATATTTGCTTCATGAACACAGCTGGCCATGGGGTTAGAAGTATCCAGTATAGACATGTAGCTTTTGGAACTAGTTCCTGTATCTCTTTTCTCTTAAGCCTTTCCAGTACAGGTCACACAGGGAAAGAAGTGGATGTCAGGAAGGAGTTTCATTTACATCTGCTTCTGCCCAGTGTAAAACCAATATCTGTTTCATTTCTGCCTGCAAGTTATTTGGACTAATATACAGGGCTAAGAAGCTGCAAGTTTCCAGCTGTAGGATGGAATGTTATTTTGGTATGGAGATTTACACCATAATCACAATCATGGCCGTGGTAAATTGCTACCCTGTTTTGTCCTACTGATTTCATAGTACTGCACATATTAATCAAAGGCGAGTTTGCATTTTTGGTATTGCTTGAAAGTACCTTATTACATGTTGGCTGCCTAAGTTAACTTACTATGCGGTTATCTAATGTAGCTAGGTAAGAAGCCTTATGTCCTTATAATGATTCAGTTGTTCTAAATAAAAGTGGACAATTTGGATCAGGAGCCTGAACATCTGACAAGCCGCATGGTGTCTATATCCGAAGTTGTGGCTTAGTACACATTATATATGTGGGCAGCTGTGGCATTTAGCTATGGATCCAGGCTAGGGCTGGAACACCCCAGTCTGATTTGAGCACTTCTTTCCAAAGTCCAGTGGGTTTCAGCATGATGGTTTTCAGTTAAGCCCACTTTTAACAAAAGAAAATGCAAATGAGAAGCTACCCAGAAATAGCGCTGCATATCAATTTTCTACATCAATTTATAAAGCCATGGAAACAGATGGCACATTCAGGCACTGTCAAAGAAAGCCATTTGGGTTTTGGTGACTATTCCTTTTTTATTTTTGATAGTATATTTATTCTTTCTATTTTCATTGCTGAGTTGTTTCAACACCTGTATAAAATAAGATACCACTGTGAGAACTGTGTAAACTAATCTCAGTAACATATGCAGCTTTCTCAGTCCTGAAGTGAATTTCTGACCAATGGTGTAAATTGTAAAGCATACCACTTTTTGATGGCAATCAACACCATTCACTTGGTTTCTGCTTCCAGAAAGAGGGAGTAATTTATCAGGAATCATGAGAAGCCATTTCCAAAACCATGAAAGGTTCTTTCTATTTTCAGGATGCATGCTTTGTCTTAAAGATGAGTCAATGGATCCTTTATTCTGATATTGTATACCACACCATATTTGTATTCTACATTTTCTACAGTATTTACAAAAAGGGCCAGTATTGTGATCTAAATTCAGGACACATACCTCAGAGAAGATTAATTCAAATAAGGACTGTGGCAACACACAGCTTATGCAATTTACTGCCACCATTTCCACTGTATCTTTGCTGATTAATTCAGCTGCAGCAAACAAGTGACCATTGTTTTTTTAAGGGAGCGTGGTCAAGGTTTCTGGGTTGTATACTGATATTGTATAGTTCTCAAGTAACCCTCTACAGGCAGTCAGAAATTTTCCAGTTTAACATTTTTATCATGATTTTTTCATTCATGAAGAGATTTACTAAATTCCACCAAATATCTCATGCCCAAGAGAAAACTTCCACTCATGATGAACAAAAGCAATACAGAAAGCCCAACTGCCTATTGTTAGTGCAAAAAAGAAGCTAAAGATATAATTTGGACGACCAAACATCAACTTTTAATTCTCCAGTGACACCCACTCACTGCTTTATTCTACCTTGCATTTAGTGATTGCTTCCTTGAGTAAATACTAGAATCCCAATCTCAGTAGAATGACAAAATTGCCAAGCTGGAAGGTATTTCATCAGCTTGGTCTTCTTTTCTCTACCTCCAAGCCCACAGTAATGAATCTTTAAGTTCAGAAAAGTCTCTCAGAATACAGTTTCTCTTTGGGCAACACAGGTAAATAAAAAATGCATCTTCTTGAACTGTTGAATGACCACCTAACACCAACTGCAACAGTATAAAATTCTAAGTATCCTCTCTACTGTACAGCAAATACCTACACTGGATAAAGGGATAGAAACCATTCATTATATAACAGTTTCTTTCTGTCCATTAAAGGTAAATTAAGACTAAGGCGAAGTATCACAACAATTCTCAAACCAGCTCAGATGTAAAATAGCTTTGGCATCTCAGAGGAGGGGTCACTGATTTGTGAATGACATATTAAAAGGTAAATCTGGACAAATGGAGGGGAAAAAAGCCCCCCTCATATTCTGTGCTCCATAAAGAAGAGAAGGAAAATGAAGGATAGTTTAATACAGCCCATACAAGGGAAAAGGGATGTGAATTAAATAAAATACTGTAGTTAAGAAAAGGATCAAGAAATGTTCTGTGACATGCAAAAAAAAATTATTTAAATCTTGTATGGTTTAGTTCTCCCATTTTGTAAAATCTTGTAAATTGTAAAATCTTGGTGTGTTTTGTCTATTTATAATGTGAAGCATTATAGAAGACCACAGCAGGGTCTAGGGAACCTGGAACAGCTGGTCCAGACAACAGCTGCAGCCTAAATTCTACAGTATTAATCAATGAACCTTTTTGCTATATATTTATAATGACATGGTCTTCCAGATTAGTGCTGTTGGTAATACTATTGAACTTAGTAGCAACAGATCTCAATTGTGTTGCTGTTGAGAATTAGTATAGACAGTTCCTTAGCATCAGTCTGAAACCATGAAACCTTGCAGAATGTGCTAGCCACAGAATCAGCATGTGACAATGCAACCACTGTCTGAGACAAAAAAGAGAAAACTACATAGTGCTTACTTCCCGGTGGAGGACATGATTAAATTTAGACTTACAGTGAGAGGTAAATTAATCCATTATGTTATATCCATGTGTCAGAGAATGAAGACTGTAAAAAGTCTTTGTTTACATACTGTAATCTATTTACCTGATACTTACAGATAAAGGAAATAGACACAGATCAGGCAGAAATCAATGCAAATTATCTATTTATGTTCATCAATTTAACCTTATTTTTTGAGACTTTGTTGATAACCTACTATTTCAATAATAAAAAACCATAAAAACTTCCACAAAAAGAGCAAACTGTTTTTCTTTTTGCTATGCAAATAGAGGCAAACTGCATTTTCCATTTCTAATTAAATTGCTACCTGTTCCTCAATCAGGTAAATTACTATTAGCTTCTTGCCAAGTTATTTTTGGGACTATTTTGAACAGAACAATTCTAGTTGCTATAATTAAGACTTCTAAATTTAATATTTAGATTTTATAAATGCTGGACTACAGCATCCTGAGAAGTAATAATTACCTGTCTGATTGCAGATTACTTTAGTAAGATGTTATGTGCATTTGACACTCTTTTCATCTTGCAGCCTGTATCCCTGATCACTAGAACAATGTTATTAAATTCTGAAGCTGATTACATGGGTTGGTTTGTGAGTCAGCCAGCCCTTCAGGCATCTAAAAATAATGTTCTGTTCCTTTTGCTGGGAGGGTGAGGTGGGGGGAAACACCTGTACCATGACCTAGATGAGCTAGACCTTAGAGTGAGAGCCCAGCATGGGCCAATCAATTCAAGAACCTCACATCAAACTTAAAGCTTTTTTTGGTGCCACAGTCAGGTAACAGAAAGTTCTTGTCTCATCAGCTGAATGTTGACCTGAGATGGATGTTAGTGTCTTGGCAAGTCTGCTTGCAGTTCCTGTCTTAAGGCCTGAGACTCTCTAGGCTTTGATAACAGCAGGAAATTTGAAGCAGAGAACACAAGAAATTATTAAAGTAATTGCTCCAAAATAGCAAATAACTCCATCATAGGTTATTATCTGTGGTGAAGTTATGTTTCTGAATGGAAGAGTCCAGTGTGCTTATATAACCCAAATGACAACATTCCTAGAAAAGACACAGAACTACAAATTACTTTAAGGATGAAATATCCTAACAGAGCTCTGTTCAAGGCAGAGAACAGGTGTCTATTACCTTTCATCCCTCTGTTTAAGGGCCTCCAAGAAAAGACTGGGCTTCTTCAGATGCATTAAGGGACAGATGCTGCAATTTGCTTTTCTTTTCTTTTCTTTTCTTTTCTTTTCTTTTCTTTTCTTTTCTTTTCTT
>JBAFWW010045267.1:0-18807 GCA_036873685.1 Agapornis canus
CAGTCAAAACACAGCTACTAAGGAGAAGAAAAACTGACTGCAGCTGCTGAACCCAAGACACATCCCAATACTGTTGAAAGTTAATGAGCATTGAGGGCCAAATACTGGTCCGAGTATTTCCTCCAAATTGCACACAATTACAACTTTCTACGTTTTTCTTTCTGTTGCTGGAACATAGTATCGGCAATATGTTTGGGGATTTTCTCCCAAGATCTACTTTTTTGTATTTTCCATCATAGAATATCAATTAATCTTCCACTCAGGTATCTTTGTTTCATTATTTGACTTCTTATGATTTCTTTATCCTGATAGATGTTAGTAAGTTTTTCAATTTATTATGTCCTGTGGATTTCATTAGCATGTTGTTTGCTCAAAGTGAGAAAATAAGCTTGTGCAAATGACTGGCATTTCTCTTCTCACTTCAGATCTGCATAGTCGATCCACACAGTGGAAGCTGTGTTTCACTGTAACTAAAGATTGTTAATTGAAACTAAATGTGAGCAACTGATTGAAGTATAGAGAGCACAGAATCCCTACAATTATACCCTGATAACAATCTTTCAATTCCAGCTGTCAGTCCCCATATAATGCTCATGCACTCTTTTGTCAGAATTACAGAGTTAATACTTACTGCAAGAAGTCCTTATTTGGGTTAAACAAACACAATTGTGATGTGTTCCAGTGAGGCTGGTATCAGTAGACAGTTCAGATTGGTCAACTAAATGCTACTTTAAACTGACATGCATTAGTGAATCATCTCAAAAGGATCCCTGGTTTTAAGAATATAAATATTCTTAACATACATGGAAATAGAATTGCAGGGGTCAAAATGAAAATTATTTTGTGCATGAAATAAATGCACAGCTGAATATGGACTGAAAAAAATCTGAATATTAAAACATTTTATGTCTAGGTCTCACCTTATTTTCCATGAAAACATTAACAAAGCTCAAAATTAGCAAAAATAATATCGAGTTAATGTTTATCATCTTAATATTTATTAAGGACAATATTAATGTCTGTAGATCATAAATATCAAACTGTTAAGGAGCTGGCATATGAACATTCTTAGATTCCACAGCTTGGAGGTTTTTGTAATCTTTTTATACACAAAATAAAAGCCATTCACTTCACAAATTAGCCACAGGGAACAGCTAAGCAACAACAAAGCAAACTAGCTATTACATAAAGGAAAAAATATAAAACATAGGAGTTAACCCTACATAGATTGACGAATAAATCGAGCCAGCATAATTTGAGTTTCAGTAATTGCCACAAGGACTGCTAAAACTGGTCTCAGAATCACACATTGTGAAGCATCCTATCTGATTCTGCAATATTTGTTTCAGTTTCCCCACAAATCAATAAGGTTCCTCTCAGGACCAAAAAAATATAACATTTAAGTCGATATTTTACATACAGGAAAAAAAAAAAAAGATTGCAGAATGCTGGAACTGAGCACGTATCAAAGACGATCATCTGTCAGAAGCATTTCTAGGAGGAGCTCTGTTCTCTTTAAAGACAAATTATGGTACAAAATAAGACTATAAAACTATAAAACTCCCTATCAGATAGAAGAGAAATAAATGCAGTTTCAAAACAGCTATTTTGAGACTGTAATTTGCTTTCTGTCAAACCATAGAATCATAAAATAGTTAGAGCTGGAAGGGACCTTAAGATCATCTAGTTCCAACACCCCTGTCATGAGCAGGGACACCTCACACTAAACCATCCCACCCAAGGCTTCATCCAGCCTGGGCTTGAACACTGCCAGGGATGGAGCACTAACAACCTCCCTGGCCAACCCATTCCAGTGCCTCACCACCAGCAGCACAGTGAGAGCCAAGCAAAAGCCTGGGTGCCTGGCAGAGCTCTGAGGAGCCATTTTGTCCTCCCAGGCTCAGTGCATGAGGGCTGACGAGCTCCTTCCTCCCCTGAGCACCCTGGCTGAGACCTCAGCCTGACTGCAGGGCACTCTGGTTGTTCTGTCTTTCAAATGCTCCTCTGTGGCTGGGACAGGTCATGCGTATGTTCCTGTTGGCTGGCAGCTCCTCAGGGTCAGTTTAAAAGCCCGTATCAGATGGTCTTTCCTGAGGATTAGCCATGATCCTATGCGTCCAGTTCCAGTTCTTCGCATGAGTCTGACTTGAGGTGGATTTTAGCTCTCTGCTCATTTCCCAGGTAGATTATCAGTGTTTGTGTCTCAGTGTAACCTGATGATGCTTTTATGAATGTTTTTGTTCCAAATTCAGCAGTTCCTGAAATACTGATATATAAACAGGAAACGTATAAAAGAATTAGCAATTATAAGCAAATACTGTAAATGGCACAAAATTACCAAGGCGGGAGGTATGCAATAGAAGTGTAATTTGCATTGAGGCACAGGTTGATAGGATTGCACAAAAGAAAGTAAGCATAATAGTGAAAATAAGGGGATTATGAAAGTAAAGGCTGCATTCCAACCCCTAATTAGTGAGGTTATCTGTATTTCAGCTTTTGCATTTGCAAATTAAAAGCACTGGGGTTTTTTTTTCCACATTGATTCATATTCTTAGAAGATCTTATGCCA
The DNA here is from genome assembly GCA_036873685.1 of Agapornis canus. Classification (NCBI taxonomy): domain Eukaryota; kingdom Metazoa; phylum Chordata; class Aves; order Psittaciformes; family Psittacidae; genus Agapornis; species Agapornis canus. Next base: position 2,570 of record JBAFWW010045267.1, read on the forward strand.
TGATTCTGGCCTTAAAGATTTTACATGATACTAATGTGCAATGTATATTGAATTCTTTGTCTTATTTAAATAATTGATGCCTTATGGAAACCCACTGGCCTGAAATACAATTATGCCTATTCATTTCCAGGGAGATGGACCTCAGCAGTTAAGTAGTGCTAGTACTTCAAGCTTCTTTTTTAACCAAAAATAAATACCATTAATTTAATTTCAGTGAAAGCAATAGATAAAGCTGTAATGTTAAATACGCCCAATGTTAATAGAAAATCGCTTAAAAGTTGCATGTGTAACAGCGGAAAAGCATTAGCTTGTCTTTATAGACTTTTGTGTGTATTTATGAAGTGTCTGCCTCCAGTGTTGATGGTTTTGTCTGTTTCAGCCTCCAGCCTGTGGTGATTCTGTATTTGTGAGTGGGTGTGTATCAACTGCCCGAATTTCTTTGGCAGCACGACCAATCACTTCTTCATTGTAATTGTTTAATTTCATAAAGCAAGGTGAAACCTATGTTTCTTCCAAGTCATCTTGCAAGTAGTCTGTGGCTCTACCTGGATGCTTTCATTGACCAGGTGAAAAATAAATCAGTTGTTGAGGCTATGAATATTTAGGTAATTTTTATTTTTCCAAAAATACTTTTAAGGATAATGAAAATTCTGAGGAAATTGTGGGAACCAACAGGTAGTATAAAGTGCTTGTATTGCATAGTGAGAAAGAAAAGAATAAATTGACAGAGGAAGCAACAAGTGGCCTGTGAAGTGGAGACATCTAAGAGTACTTGGAACTTTTCACAATGAAAATACCTCGAGGAAAAATGTCTTGATCAAGACATTTTGAGGGATATTATGCAAGATTAGCATGTCTTTTCTTTGGGAATTGGGTAGAGGAGACATGGTCCATTCCTAGCTGCTAGTTTGAGTAATGTAAAAATTAAGTGACTAAGCAATCTCATTGCTTGGGTGCCTACATTCAGGGCAAGGAGGAGGGAAAATGAGAAGCAAAGCAAGAAATGCATCTAGAGAATTATTTTGTTTACATCCTTGAGAGAGTAGAGCGTGTTGTCCCTTTGGTAGTTAAAAACTGAGAGATCAATACCAAAGTACTGTTGAAGTCTGCTTATTAATATCACTAGTTTGTAATTATTTCTTATTTTGTAGTTATTTTTCCTGAAGGTTATACTTTTTTTTTTTTTTTTTCTTTTTTTTTTTCCTGGCAGATCCTTCTTGCTTTTCATTACCGCAGCGTGTTAAGAATTCTCGCTCACCTGATGTGCTGAAGACACGAGCCATAATGACTGCAAAATAGAGCTTTGCCGACCGCCCCTTTAGTGAGTAGTGACAACTTCAGTTTTGTGTGTTGTTTTGCTCCAAGGTGTGTTTATATCATTGATGGAAGTGCTTCCAACTATGCTTGAGAAATGCCTAGAAAGATCTCTGCAGGAAAGTGATTTTATAGAGGAAAGCAATTTGCCTCAGCACTTTCCTTTGCAGAATCTACTTCAGTCTTTTCCAGCCCAACTGAAACACTTCAGAATACTTTGTTGAAAGAAATAAGCTTTTTTCATACCTGCCTGGATTTTCATTCGCTGGAGTTGCCCATCCCGACAAATTCAGGGTCACTTGTGGATGTTAGGAATTTAATGCTCCTGGCCTAAAAAAAGAAACCCTTTCTTCACTCAAGTGACCCTTTTATTTAGATTTTTAACCCAACAAAACTATTTAGTCTATGTGAATGGCTGCATATCGTGAGGTTGTAAATTTGCCAGTCCTATAACTTATGCTATGCAAACAAAAGATAAACTAGAAGAAGAACCTTTCAATTATCTGGGGGTTTTTGTGGTGCCTGACTGCTGGACAGAATGATCATAAGACATCCTATAATTTAATTAATGTTGTACATACACTCTGGGAACTCACGTAATTACATGCAGTGACACACTTGTCCCAGTGTGTCTAAGTAGAAGAAATAGGCTATCTTGCTTAGGGTAGCTCAAGAGTGGAGGAAATAAAACCTTCAGGTGATAAATTCCCATTAAAATTTAAAACATTGTTTTATTTTCTTTCTAATTTTGAGCTTTTTATTCTCCTGTGGATTTTCATTTTACCAAATACAATTTTATTCTTTTTATGCACCAGAGAATTCTTACTTAAGCCATTCATTTCAGTGGCAATATTTCTGAAGAAACTACTTTTTGATTGTACCCATTGTAAAATAGATTGTTTAACTGGAGTTGGTTTAATGTAACATTTCAATTGTACCACATGTCATTCAAAGCACGGCAGAACTGTGTTTCTTAGATATGCCAAGCACCAAATTCCCAGCAAATTCTTTCACTCATGCTGAAAACATCAACACATTCTTCTGCATTGTTTGCTGTGGGTCAATTGGTTGTCACTGTTTATTTTCTACTAAACAATTATTTTCTGACTCTATGACTCTTCAGCTTTTAGAAAAAAATGAAGCATTTAAACAATTAAGATTTGTGCTCCCTACTTAAAGATTATTCTAAGTGCCTGAGTCTTTGTGTTTCAAACTTCAAAATGTATGTAGTGTAAGAAAAAGAAAATGAGAAAACCAGAAATGCTTCAGTGTAAGTAACTCTTTATATTGGGAAGGAAAGTCTGGTGAGATTGTGAAGTTATTTCTTCATTTCTTTTTATTATTTACAACTCTGAATTTCAGGATAGTTTTCTGCCAATTCTATATAATTAGAAATATGAAATAGGGCATTACTGAAAATTGATTTTACTATTCTAAATGAATCTGTATACCCCATGTAAAATTGAGTATGTTTGGTTTCATAGCCAGTCTTCAAAAAATTAAAGTACCTCTCATACCAAATTCCTGGAGAGAAAACATTAAGTGATAAAAGATCCATAAACTCTCACTTTTGCTCTGTGTCTCAGCTGTAGTTTGTTAGGAAAAGGCTGCAGAAATGGGTCCTCAGTGAAGATTTCAGCACACCTCATAGCTCAATCTCAAAATTCCCTGCTGTAGTCTTGGTTTGCTTGGTTTTGCTGCCCATGAGGGAACCTGAATAATGCTGAGTGATCTCCCAAGGTCAGGCAGCAGCTCCACAGCAAAGCTGAATGTGAAATTGTATTCATAATTTCCTGCAGCAAATTGAGGTTGGGAATGTGTCCATTTAAATGTTTCAAAATAATATCTGCATATTGGTTTTTTGCATTGTTCTGGAAAATACCAAGCCAAGAAGGATTTTCACAGACTGAGTTAAAACATTCCTTCCTACTGCTCCCCACTGTATTGCTGTGGGTGTTTGCTAGGGTTTCATTTGAATTGGGATACATGCTAAGACAGGAGAGCTTAATGCTGTGATGGTTGTGATGAGCAGAGCCTTCCTTCACTAGCAGTAAACTAGTTTTTTAGGAGGATTTCCACCAGTTGCTCCAGCTTAGAGAGGGGTCCTCACACACCCCAAAGATGGGGGAAGAACATAAGTACCACAGGTTTGCACACAGAATATTGCTGATTTGGGGTTTTATTTGGGTTGTGTGGGGCGATGTTCTGTCCTTACATGACACAATGAATTTTCCTCAGATGCATGTTTGGGGTTGGGAATGTATCCTGGGTCTGTCCCTGGTGCTGTCGTAGGCTCTGCTGTTGACTTTGCCATGTTGAACCAGTGCTGTCTGTTCTTTATTTCCCTCATTTAATTTGTGTTCTTGTGGATTCGCTGGTGTGATGAGGTGGTGCTGGTAACTTCTCAGTCACTTCCCTATTGTGCTTTCTGCCCAGCCTCTGAGCACTGCCTTTTTCTGCCTTTCAATTGGTTCTTTATACAGCTGACACAGACTCACCATCAGTACCCAGACAAATAGTGAGACTCATTTCCCTCCATTGTGTCCTTCACCAGCATTTTCAGTGTTATTCAGAGGCCATTGCTGTGACATTAGTGTTTCAGCATATTTAGTAGGTTTGCTTTTTGTTTGGAGGTTTTATTTGTTTTCAAAGGCTGCTATTGTCCCATCATAGTAGATCAAAGGCTTTATGAAGTAACTACCTTCAAGAAAAATCAAGTTTAAGTTCTTGAACCAAACCCTCCTGGACTTATCCTCAAGGAAGGATTCAGTTTCTTAACTTTACCTATCTTGACTGTAAATTCACTTCTGTGGGAGTGGGAATTAAAAAAGCCTCTGAATCACATCTTTGGTGGTGCTTTTAGGCTTGGGTCTGGTGGATGCAAAGTGGTTTGTGTTTTTAGGGCTACCTCTCTTCATAAAAAAGCATAATCTGTATGGTTTGAAAACCCTCTGTAAATTTGCACTGGTATGAATAATCAAATCTACTTGAGAAATTTGCTGAAGTAGCCCTCTTCACTCTCAGGCTTGCATGCCTCTACCATATTTGATTTATTAGTTTCCAATGATTTGCAAAGGAAACAGAAGTATACAGATTAATGTTCATGGATCTTCTCAGTGTCAGCATTCATCACCAACACGGATGCTCTGGTTTTGAGCCTAACGATCAAAGACTTGTTTGCATGGTTTCTGCCAAATTCCAGGGCTACTTCTGCCAGTCACGTACAACTTTGCATCCTGTAATATGTTTTGGCAACCTCCTGAGAGGTACTTTCAGTGAGAGTCAGCAGTAGTTTCTAGTGTTCTTGTGCTTATTGCTTTTTGTAATTGTTTAATTTTCTGGCTCCTTTCCCCTTTATAGCATAGCTCTGTGCTCAGTCTCCCCCTCTCCCAAACAAAACCCAAAAGCCAAACTAAACCATTAAAACCTAACTCTCCTGTAAAACCTCCAAGCTCTGCTTCCATTGAATAAGCTCACTTCCATGAGATTGCATCCACACCTTTGTTGTATCTCTTGAAGATGCAAGATACCATTTTGCTGGGATTGCAGTCAATAGATGTGAGGCAAAAGTCTATATTCCCTAAATATGTAGTCTAGTAAAAAATTTATTTTAAGTGTGCTCTTATCCTTCCCTAAAGCAAACTATTTCTTTTTCATTGATTTTTTTTTTGTATACTTGTGTTTTTGAATAATTGTGTTTTTTATTTCCTAAGCAGTAATCTCACAATCAGAAGTTGATAAATAAAATATTTGCACTTAGAAATGGAACCACAAAACCAGTGTAACTTCTGCTATTGATTTTCTCCTGTGTTACAATTTTGGCAGCAAAGGCAAAACACCACCATTTGTAAGCGTAAAACTTCCTTAGTAAATTACTTTAAATTATAAACTAACCAATAAATCAGTATTGCTACAGTGTTGTTCTGGCATTCCTTTTGCTTTTGCCTGAAATCTGTATCCCAAATAAAAAACAATGCATCTGAAAATGGTTTTGATTATTTTTAAATTAATACAGTAAAATGGATGCTTCTTGGAATTATCAGCAATAGTTCAGCATGATGAAACAGCTGATTAAAATGGATTGTTGTAATATGAATGATGGTTGCAGAAGTAGAATTAAGATGTTACCCATGCTTTTGCAAATTATGCTGCATCACCAATTACATGTTTTACTAAATCATATTTTCAGGAAGAAGAGATGCTATTTAAATTTCTGGCATTGTTATGGAGTTTTGTAGAATGTTAATGGGGTTCAGCCTATTTAGTTTTAGGAGCAGCTTTAAATTTCAGAGGACATTCACCCACACGTTGGCCTCAGCACTGGAAAAATACTTGTCAGGAGAGAAATTTATTTAGCAGCATTTCTTAAGACCCAAGATTTGATCTGAAGAAATAAATGAAACACTGTCATTTCTCAAGTCCTGCATGAATAGATGAGAAATTGAATCTTATTTTGGGTAAATTCACGCTTCTCTCAGAAGAGAATGGAAAAGTATGGAAGATGAGAATAATTCAAACAGAACAGTAAGTCTAGGATGACTTAAAAAAAAAAGACTATATCTTAAAATATTTTAGTGGACTCCAGATAGGAGTTTTCAGCCTGAGAGGCTGTAATGAGAAAAACTAGCTATAAAAATACAAGATTATGACTAAATGTCAAGTAAGAATGTACTGGCAAAGATAACTAGATATTAAAATCCTGGATTTTTGACTAATTACTACATATAAATGACTAATTTGACTAATTACTACGTATGAAGGTGAGTGTTGATAAGTAGGTGCTGATAGTATTTGGTATTTCATAAGGATTCTCATGGAGTTAGGTACAGATTTTACTAAAAATGATCTGCATTCTGTGCCATGAAGTTGTATAATTCATATGTTTTTTCATACACGTCAGTGGGATATGAGCTTTGGTATAAAAAAAAAGGCTCTGTGTGGAAAAAAACGAAGCAAACCACAGTTGAGCTATGACCTTTGATTTTTCTAAGGTCAGGTTCTAATATGTTATAACTTTAAAAAGAAAACTTGTTTTTTTCTTCTCTTTTTTCTCTATCCTCTGTGGGAATACGGGGCTGTGGGGGATGAAAAGGTGAAGGGAAATGCTGTAGTTACTCAGGCTGACCTAGAATGGCAGCTTGAAGGAAATGTTAGGATAACTATCTGGCTACTTCTTAATGGGAAGCCAAAATGGGCAGATTTTTACTAGAAACTCTGAAATGGTGTTCTGTGGCTGGCCTTGGAGAGCCCAAAGAACAAGAGTTCTAGTTCATCACAGATGATGCTCTATAAAATACTCATATGTACCCTGCTACAAGCACCGAATAAGGGTATCTGACACGAAGGAAATGTAAAATCCTAGCTGGGGTGCTTCTGTCCTTTAGTTATGGCTTTATCCGTTCTTTCCTGTATTGGAAACTTGGCACTGGCAATTCTAGACTTTTGTAGAACTGATTCTGAAGTCTTACTGGGAACCTGGTGTGATTTCAAAAGTTCTATGTGCTTGAATGTGATGTAGCCCTTCATGTTTGCTGATGAGTCCTGAAGTGAACTATGTCAGAGCTACTTTGTGAAGAGGAAAAGGTTTGCAGTCAGCTTCCTTCTTGGAAGGAGCCCTCTGTTTTGTAATTACTTTGTGACTGGAGTTTGAGGTAGTGCAGCTGTGTAGGTGTCTGATAAATGTTTTTGATGGAATAGAACACATGGGTGAGAAATGGGTGGATAAAGCTGCATCTCAGTTCCATTCATTCCTGTCCAGGCTAGTGCCTTCACCCCCATGAGCAGCTCACTTCATGTATTTAAAGAAAAGAAAAAAATCTTTAAGGGAAGGGAATCCTTCTTACAGGTTTTTCCTTTACTTTTCATTGTTCCTTTTGAGTTTCTAGAAGTAGCAGGTATAAACTGATTCATTAGGCTTTGAATGCCTGTTATAAAATATAAGAGTCCAGTTCTGAATAAGTCTGAAATGAAACCACAACTTAACTTTCTGTCACTAAGCTGTATCCCCTTAGATAAGATCTTCAAAAATCAGGTTTTGTAGGAAGAAAATGGAAGTAGGTAAAGCTAAAGTCCCATCACAATGAGAAATCAAACTTCAGCACTTACAGGCATTTTGGTATTGGGAAGAACTACCACCATCAGTACTCCGTCTGACAGCTATATATATTTGTCACTGAGGCTGGGACATGAATCAGTTACAACAAACCTGAAAACAGGCTCAGATGTCATCCTGGAGGTGGCTGCTATTGACTGCAAGAAAGGAGATATTAGAACAAGATACCTTGCAATAATAAATCAATTTTGCGTAATAGGGAGTTCTCCAAAAGTGCTAATAATGCAGGAGAACAACAGGTTAGTAGGGCATTGGAGAGTGACAAGATTATGCTGCACTGTAGCCATGTTGCAATTCCAGTAGGTATATGAAGCAAGATGATTTGTAGCAAAATAACTTTTGTTCTTCATTTCTCTTCTTTAAATGTTAAGTTGTATGCAGGGAAGGTTGCGGTTTGCAATTGTTTTCAAGCTACTGTTTATTCTTGGTTTCACTGTGCCTTATAGAAGTCTATCATTTCCATAAACATTTCTCATAATGTTAGTCCATTTACAGTGACCTGAAATGGAAAAACAGTATGACTACCATTGCCTTCCATGATCTCCTATAGAAAACCAGATTATACCTAACTTCCAACTGATGTGTTTCAGCAGAATAATTTTTAATATAATAAACTCAATATAACTGGATTTTATTTTATTTAAATTTAATTTATTTTAATTTTATTTTTATTTTCTTTTTTTTATTTACCTAAGTCCTGCTCACCTGTGTTACAGGGAGGTGAGTATAACCTTGCCTTTTTGAGCATGTGCAGCAAAGGCAGCTTTACTTCATTCAGGTCTTCACTGACCTAGCTTGGTTATTGACCTAGCTATATACCCTGGCGATCTGGTCTGTGCTTGTACCACACAAGGTTAATTACAGTAAAGTGGATGTACAGTAAAACAGTCTGTCCATTGGTAGAGAGACTTTTAATTTTACAAGATTGCTTCTTTCTGGTTATTTTTAATTTTAGCTTTGTCATAACTGTAATGTGACAAATTTCATGGACAGTTCAAGTTTGCCTCACTTGAGCAAAAATCTAGCTTATTATGCAGATATCCCCTTTTGACAATGAGCATCTGCAGCTACTCAAGTCATAGAGATGCTGGTGTATGTGTCTAGGCATCTTCATTTGTTATGCTATGTTGTCCCAGAATAAATATGCAGAATATATTGCAGTAGAACAATCACAATGCAAAACAAGAAACACACTGGTGTTTTGTTATGTGATAGCTGGCTGTGCTGCTGATTATAAAGCAAGTAGTTAAATCCAAGTGGAAGGAATTTTCCCTTTAAAAAATATTCTAAATATTTGCTTTATCTCTTTTTTCATCCAATCTCCTTAGCAACAGAAACATCTGTTTCTTTTCTCTTAGTCATTACATTCAAAGAAAGTAGCTGCTTCAAAAATAATGAAAGCAATTTCTATGAATCGGGTAGCTATTAATTGTTGCCAAGATGTTTTAGTATGATAATAAGGCATGCAACAATTGGCTTTTTTCTTTAATTGAAATATAGCTATCTAGTTAACCTGTGCTGGTTAGGTGAGCTATAATCTATCAGCTCTTATAATGCATTCATTGTGTGATTTTTCTGTGTGACAGAGGCAAGAGTGAGCTTGACTATTTGTGGTTTATTTAGGAGGTACTTAGTTTAAATGTGTGGATTGTTGTTGCACCTTATGTTTTATTAATCTGCAACTTCAAAGCAAGTAAGAGAAGAGGTTTGCCTTGAAGACAGAGAACTAAATATGCATGGCCTTACAAATATGTATTTTTGTATGTCAATCTACAATATGGAACAGCATAATTTATTCAAAATATGGACTTCGATTTATAGTGAGGCTCTTTCTCAGATTACTGTACTTTTTTTTTTTCTGTAGATATTGATAACCAAATTTAAAGCTGTTATTAGTTTTCAGAAGGGCTTACTGATCTGTAATCTTCATCCGTATGGGCAAGAGTGCATTCCTAAATCATGAGGAATCGACACATGTAAGTGTGATTTAGAAACAAATGAGGGAGGACTGCTGGATATATGCATGAACTAATCTCAGCCAAGAGAAGCACGCTTTCCTTTGTGGTGTTGAGAGGGAAGGACCTTTGCTACTACCATAACCTTGAGTGTCTGCCATTTAGAGCTAACTTCATGTGGATGGATCTGCATATGTGCCTGAAAACTAGTGCAGGAAAATGGAAACTGCTTCTTGATAGTGTTTGCTAGTTAGGTCATCACATGGAGGTCAGTGACAGTGTTTGGGGTATGGGGAGATGTTCAGATGGTGAAACTGGGAAGGCTTAAGCTCACCTGGAGCTAAACTAGCAAGGGCTAGCAAGAATAACCAGGAGGGATCTTACAGCAGTGTATGTTCATTGACAAAAGGAATTTCTAGGTGTTCATAGGTCCATGGGGAGAAAACTTTGATGACCCTATGGAAAGATGAATTATCCAATGCCAGTTTTGCCTTGCTCTTCGGAAGCAGAGTCTGATTCCAGATGTGTGTGTGCAATATTAGTTTGAGGAGCAGTGCAGCCAGACAGATAAAAGGCTAATTTAATGCTTTTTGTACACGATGGCCAGCCTGACCTCAGTCCCTGGAAAGATCATGATTGTAGATTTGAAATTACTTACAAACATGTCAAGCTTAAGAAGGCAATCAGTAAGTGTGGTTTGACTGAAGGACTACAAGTGCTTGACAATTTGATTTCCTTTTTACAGTGAAACGAATAGCAATGTGAAGCATTTGACAAATTTCAATATGAAGTTTTAATTTGAGTGCTTCTGTACACTGAAGCCACACAATAAATTGTCTTGGAGGCTTTTATAGAGTGTATATCTTGTGCTTTTCTCTTTCTTCTTTTTTTAATTTGTTTTGTTTGTGGGGGACACATTCTCTTATTGCTTGTAGTACACTCTGATCATAGTAAGTGTACAGCAGGAAAAAGAAAATAAAGCCTTTGACTTGAATTTTACTCCAAGAACCAGCAGAACTTTGAATTAGAGAAGGAAAAAGATTACTGCAATGCTCCAACCTTTCATCTTGTTTGTACTCTCCCTTATGCTTTCTCGCACCAACCCTGAAGATAATAATTCTGCATGAGACTACTTCTGGCACATGTAGGTGGCAAAAATGGTTTTGAGAAGCTTTACCAAAGAACCATCTGGAGCATGTATGAGGGCCAAGAACACTGAGAACTTCCTCCATGAAGGAACTGATGAGCTGGGTGAAGCAGCAAGCAGTAAACTATGACTGTAATCCTTTTAACTGGCTAGCACATCAGACAGACGGGAAGGCTGCCCAAATGCCATTTCACTGGGAGTTTTAGACAGCAGGACGTACTTCCCCTCTAGGTTTTGCTAAAGTGATAGGGGAGCCATCTGCATTCAAGTTAGATGTGCAGAGTAGTCCAAAATATAAACATGAGACCTTTCCTGATTACTTAGTAAGTGCATACATTGTATGCTGAAGGTGGAGCTGGTTGATAGAGCTCCTCAGGGATAAGGCTGCTGTAGACAGGTGAAGAAAGATGGATTGGGCAAGGCTGGGAGGGGAGAGGCCAAGTTTTAATGAAGATAAGCTCTATTCTCTTCCTCATACTGTAGCTTTTGTGGATGGGCAGGAGGACCTCAGTAGGGAAGACTTTCACCAGCTGGGCTCAGGGACAGCATTACAAAAACTGACAGGTTGCAGGGATGAGCCTTGCAGAAGTACCAAACCCTGCTGCCTTGCTGTGTAGGCAGGGAGGCATCGCAGGCTGCCACAATGAGTGTCTGCTGCTCCGTAGGCAGTGTCTTCTGCCTGATGCTGGTGGCTAACGTATGGTTGTTCTTACAGTGTTGAGTTTATTCCAGGTGAAACAAATATTGATCCTACAAAGCAAGAGTAGATAAATACTTGAAATCTTACTGCCAGTGTCATCATCTCTAAATATAATTAGGAGTATATGTGATCATGCATTTTATGTTGACTCTCATGTACAGTTCATTAGGTTAGCTCCTGACTCTCTTCTAGTTAAACTGTTGAAATAGGAGGCCTTTCTTGAAAGGGGATTGGTGGAAATTCTTTCATGATAGCTGCAGATCAGGCAGTGAGGAAATGCTGTGCTACTTGAAGAAATGATACAGTCATCAATATGGGACTTTGCAGTAAGCCCTAGTTCTGTAGGAGTGCCTGAAAGTTTATGACTAAAAGGTGGAAAAAGAATAAGCTGGTTTGAGATAAGAAGAGCAGAAACATCAGTTACCTGATGTCTCCTCTGCTGACTATCCAGCCATTTCAAATATGATAGAGATTTTTTTGTTGCTTCTTCCTACTTTACCCTTCACTGAAAGTCAAGATTTCCCTTGGTGTTAGCTGTCTCAGTGTTTCCTGGATTTTGAGAAATCATTGTCTACATATTGGTGCTCATTCTAAATAAAAGGACGTTATTTTAGAGGAAAGAAATGAAAAATAATTGTCTTAAAATGTTTGGCAGTTACCACTCTCGGACCTCATACTTATTTTGAGCTGAGGTTGATTTTCAGTGAACCTACAGCGTAAATTTGGATTACAGAACCCAAAGTTACGCAGACTTTGTTTTGGTTTGGTTTCTAATTTTACAATAATGATTATTCATTACTGTGACAGATCACACATACATAACGATCTTAAAAGCCATTTGTTATTGTATATTACAGATACTGAGTACTTATTTAAAATATTTGTACTATTTCTAACGAATTTATAGTACAAACACCTTCTCCATAGAACCTACTGCTGTGTGGGATCTACTGTGCTCTCCAGAGAAGTTTAGAATCCGTGGAAAAATACTTTTCCTTCACCAAATGAAATAGTGTATTTGACAACATGCATTTGTCCACAAAATGTGCAGCAATATCTGATGAAATACTCTTTGTCAATAAAATAAATTGCCAAACAAAATGTAATCCTTCCTCAAAATACGTTTAGCCTACACAGTGAAATAAGCTATTTCTACAAAGTACATTTTGTTGCTTGAATTATTTTGATTTGCTGTCTATCAGAATCTGTAGATAAAGTGTTTTTTGTCAGACACTGTATATCAACCTTATTTTATTATATATAGATAAGATACATTTAATTTGAAGGTAAGTGTTTGATAGGACACCTTAAATGGGTATTGGTTTAGCTGAAATGATAAACCACAGACATGCACTGTTTGTAGTGGGAGAGGCTCACTTCTCTTCCTAACTCTGCATTTAAGAGAATGCCTCTGCAGTTTGTAATCCAACTGCTGTTGCTGTGAATTGGGTTTATTTAGTTTTCCTGTGGCAGATGTTTTCTGTGGATTGCTCACTGTACTAAAGCAAAGTATGCAACCAATGCCAGTTCTTGTTTGAATTTTCATGCTTTGTCAGTCATATAGCTTTTATTGCCTATATCCATGTGAGAGCCACAGGTCTTCATCCAAGGCTGACCTCTATGGAGCCATACCAGATTCCTATCTTGAGTAAGAATTTGAAAGATGGGAAGGGGGAAGGTCTGAGCTGAGGAATAGCTCTACAATTTCTAAGTAATTAAAGATTTTTTTTCATTATGGTAATGCTGTTGAAAGATACAATAAATGTTTCTTTTTCAACAACAATTTCTTATTGATCTAACATGTTTGAAAATGTTTTCATTGTGTATATGCAAAGCTACTTTAGCCCTTCTGTATTTGTCAAGAAAGGTATAATTCTTCTTTGGGAAAGGTTGCCAAAAATTTAAATCTTTGTGAAGACATGCAAAGCTCCCCTTGAGTTTTTGGATATTATTATACGTTGAAGTTTGTACTTACAGGGTCTAGGATTCAGTTTTGTAACATGTTCAGTGAAAGGATTACAGAGCTTCCTATTTCACAGTTCCTGTTCAGGTTTAAATTTTATATGAGGACTCTAAATTTTCATGTTAAGCAACAAAAAGTTAAATTACTTTGAGAGTATCTTTGTATTGATTTAAGAAGCACTAGTTGTGGCCGTAAGTGAATGTGCAAATTTACTTGTAATTTGGAAGCACGGTACTGAAGGTGAAAGGAAAGCACCTGGATTAGAGACTTTTGAAGTGCCTCCTGAATTAGAGTGATTGAAGGTTGTCTTTACTCAGAAGTTAACAAGATCTTTCTTGTTGTTGCTTGCTTTCCTGATTGCAAGAGCAGTGGAAGTCTAAAAAGTGTAAAGGCTTTAGTTCAGTCACTACTCTAAAGTTAATTTTAAGTGAGAATGAAATTACTTACATTCATTTTTAGCAGACCTCAACTTTTCTTTAAATTTGTATCCGGCTAGATAGAAATTAATGCTAGGCCTTTGCATTTTGTGTAAATAAAAGTACACAGTGCTACAAGTGCAGAACACATTGCACATCTTGTTCCCTCCCCTTCTGTACAAGTAATTTCCCAGTTTTGGGAAGAACAGCGTGTATAGAAATATATTTATTTTTATCCTATGTAGCAAAGTAGAAATTACTGTTAAAATCTTACCTCATGTACAACAAACTAGAAGCTCTCTATAAAATGCATGTGTATGTAGAAATGGGAAAATGGGTAACATTATCTGAACATTGTACAGTGTCAAAGGAATTGCATGGCTCCTTTCTTTCTCCCTCAAACCAGTATGATTCTGTTGTTAACATTATTTGAATTACACCTGAATGAAATTATTAATGTGATATTTGTTCAGGTATTTTTACCTTTATTTGGAGGATATATTTCTCTTGAGCCTTTTCCTGCCATGTTTCCAAGCTAACACAACAATCATACATTATAAAATACACATTAGCTTGGGACATCAGAAAGGTTTGACAGAGAGATCACTTGACGAGAAGCAGACTAATCTGTATATGACGTATAGGAGCTGTTTTTCTCTGAACAACTTAATCACTGAAATGAGAGATGAGCCCAAGTACCTGAGGATAACTTGGGTACTTGGGTAAATGTCAGAGCTGTTTCATTTCTCTCTATTTTAATGTAAATCAGAATTGCTCCCTCTTCCCTCATGTGATTTAATGCAGTAAATCTTCATTGGAGCTGTCTGAAGATTAATAGCTGTTGTAGAAGAAACTATGTAATAGATCTTTAAATGATGATTTTGAATTATGTATCATTTCGTATTTTATTACATAATTGTATGCAGCACAACTAATGAAATACCAATTAAAAAATAGTTGTCTTTTTTATTTTTCTTTTTTTTTGATAAGTAGCTATTGAACATAGCTATTGAACAAAAACCTTTTTGCTTCAGTTTCTTAGTGCATCAGGTGTGGCAGAGCTGAAGTGTAAAAATGGCCTCTTTATTATGGTTTCCCTTCATTGCTTAAATTCTTGGTTGATCCTGTCATGTTGCTGTTTTCCTTGAAGGTAGTGCCTTAGACATAGGTCAAATAAATATCTGTCTCTATTATTCCATGTGTCTATGTGGACTTTGACAAGCTTCTTACAATTGTCCGTATGCAACCTGACACTGCATTTTCACATTTATGTCTTGCCATGGAGCTAAACCCAGATTATTTATGTAGGGCTTTATGCTTCTGAAAAGGAAGAAAGGATCCTTGGGGGAGTAAGACATAGATATTTGTTCTAGCTCATTTCTGTGCCTGTAGACAAAGGAAGAAAGATACTTAAGGACCGAAAATCAGGAATGGGGTGTTAAAGAATTAGTGCTACTTTAGTAGCAGAACTCAGAGACTTTTGTGCATATGGGGGAAGACTTCTAAAAGAATGAGAACCATCTGGAGGTGCAAATGTGAGGCATAAGAAGGTATGCTAAAACCAAGAAACTAGTGATTAACATGCAGAAAATACTTAGAATGTTAGTTTGGTTGCAGATAGGAAGAAGTGAAATGCACAGATAACAGTTGAGTCTTTTTAAATGGCTGGAAAATGTTTTCTGTGCCATAAAAAAAGAATTAAAACTGGGTGAAGCAGTATGCCCCACCTCTGGCAGCGTTCAAGGCCAGGTTAGATGGGGCTTGGAGCAACCTGCTCTAGTAGAAGGTGTCCCTGCCCATGGTAGGGGGCTGGAACTGGTCCCTTCCAACCCAAACCACTCTATGACTATGAATAGTAGAAATAATCTAAGATAGCTTCTGCAGCCCATTGCTCAAGTTTCACGCTAAACCATACTGGCACAAAACCTCAGTTCTATGATTAGACTTTGCCTTTGGAAAGTTCTTGTTAAGGAAAAATTAGGCTCACTCCTGCTCGTTAAGCCACTAGAAGTATATATGTACAAGTCATAGTTATGCTTTTTATTCTACTGAGTGCACAATTTGCATTCAGTTTTGAAAAAAATGATAATTTCAGAAAGCTACTTCTTGAGTGATTACAGTTATGCTTCCCACTTAATATATATTACAGTTTAAATAACTTCATTCACACTCTTCAATGGGAATTTGGAAGATGATGGTGCTAACAGAGATCTGTGAAGTTGCTCTTGAAGTATCTTTTGCTTCCGTGCTTCTCATAAGCAAGACTTATGAGAGAGTGTTTTCTGCATCTCTGTCAACTTTTTCAACCTAAATTTTGAACTTTTTCACCATGTCCACTGACTTTGAAGGCCAAGGGACCTCAGAGATAACTCATTTCCTGCAAGGTGACAGAGAACTTTGGAATGTTTGTATTTTGGGGAGCTCTTGAAAGAGAGAACAAGTTTCAGAATGCCTCAGCAATGGAGAAAGGTCCATCAGGGAATGCACCTTGTAAGGCACCATAGTCAATCAACCACACATACAGGTATCTTATACATTTTGTCAGCAACTTGTCATTACTTCCACTGCTCACAGAATTAGTTGAGAAATCAACAGTGTAGGGTTTCATCAGCAGGGGTTTCAAACTGTGTA
>JBAFWW010045267.1:26034-57970 GCA_036873685.1 Agapornis canus
GCAAGCTGCTCCAGTGGAAGGGGTCCCTGCCTGTGGCAGGGGGTTGGAACTGGATAAGCTTTGAGGTTCCTTCAACCCAAACCATTCTAGGATTTTTAAAATACAGAGACAAGTTAGCATGCGGTACCAATTTATTCTTAAGCAGGTGAAACTCTGAATTCATATTCCTAACCTTAATATTTCAATGCAGAGTGTACAGCAGAATTCTGTTCTATGTGCAGGAGTTATTAAAAGTATGCTTAGGATTTATGATAAATATAGGGCAAAGTCATGCCTCATTCAAGCACGTCAATAAGGTCAGATCTTATCCATGATATCAAAATCTCTATTCTCTGGATCACATACAAGAAAAGATTTCTTTATCTATATGATGGACTTAAAAATTTTTGTATACTTGTTCTGCTTCCAAGGATGGGAGCAAGAAAGCAGAAGCTTGTGAGTGATGCAGTAATTCAATGTGATTATTCAGGAAGGCTTTTTTCTTGTTATTACAGAGATCCAATTTTTTATTAATTGTTATTTTTATAAAGTAGAATTTGTATTTTTCTAATGTTGGATTATAATCCAGCATTATCGAAACATACAAAAGGACACAAATATAAAACAACACCTGCAGTTGTGTTCCAGTTTTTTAAGATGCAAACTTTGTCAATGTTAAGAAGTGTCCAGATGTGTCTCCTACATAGCCCAATGGATGACATGTTCAGGTGAAGCATCTTCATTTCCATCCCTAATATAAAAAGGAATTTTGCCAGCTCAAATAATATGAATAATTAGGCTTGTGGCTGCAGATGACAAATTAATCATCTAAACCAAGGCATTTGTGAACATAACATACCTGAAATACTGCTCTAGTAAAAGGAAGCACTGAAATAACAGCTGCCCTGTGTTAGTGAAGGTAGCTTGAACTCTTGAAAGCAGGAGATGTGTGAAATAGTTATTGATGTGAATGAGTAATTGATTGATCAGGTAATAACTACACTAATTTAAACGTGACAAGGAAATTGATAGTTGATATCGTTAAATATCCTCTAATGAGGCTGAAAGCCGACAAAAGAAACACCAGAGTTGTGTGAGTATGGTACCAGAGTTGCTTTGATAAACAAATGCAATATGGAATGACTGGGAAACAATAAGAGATGATAAAAGGTACAATTTTCTAGTCGTTTTTCAGACTATAAGCATTATGTCTAGCATGTACAATGGAGGAAAATGAGGGAAATTACTGAAGCTAGGAAAACATGGCATTATCCTTTGTTTGCAGTGAGTTTGCATGTGCCCTAGGTTGTTATTACATCCTAATTATTTTAAATGAGCTCTATAAAAGCATTATGTCATTCCTAAATTTCTTGAGAAGTTTAAGCATCTGGATTCTGTGAATTTTTTGTTGTGCCTTTGTTCTGTGTTTCTGTTTGTTTTGGATTGGGTTTGGGTTTTTTTTTTTCATATCAGATATTTGGGATTTGCAAGTAATTAATAGATTTAACACATTTCACAATGTCAGGATTTAATTTCTACTTCTAGGTAAGTTCTTGCATCAATCCCACTGTGCATGTGGAATATATAATTAAAAAAAAACATCACAACAAATGAAATTCACAGGTTATTTTCTTTAATTTATATTATTGTTAGTGTACTTCTAAATTACCTAATTGAAGGCAGAAAAAAGATGGAAGTTACTGCTTTTTTTTGCAGTTGTCTAATAGATGCTTGTAATTTGGTAATCTGCTCTCCTGGGCTATTAAAATGTACTTTATTCCCACAATTCTAAGGGAAAACATCAGAAAAAAGAAATCAGTGAAGGCTCAAACTATCTGGATTCCCTGAGTACGGGAAAATAA
This sequence comes from Agapornis canus, assembly GCA_036873685.1. Taxonomy (NCBI): domain Eukaryota; kingdom Metazoa; phylum Chordata; class Aves; order Psittaciformes; family Psittacidae; genus Agapornis; species Agapornis canus. Next base: position 27,876 of record JBAFWW010045267.1, read on the forward strand.
ATTTATGAGTTGCAATAACTGTGATAATCATTGGACTCAAGTAACTAAGGAACTGTTTATTGATCTTGTTAATTATTAACATGCATTGAAGATGCATTCTAAAAATGTTCACAAAATTACTCTATCATAGTAAGTTTCTGTTTTCTGGGCTTTTTAATGAGAACAATTTAAAGGAATAATTTAAAGGAATGTTCAAGTTAAACCCAAATGTAATATGAGTTACTATAAGGATGAAGTACTCTCTTGCATATCTTTAGGACTTAAGAGTCTGTGCTGCATCAGAATTGGTGCACAGTTGGCAAAATGCAAAAGAGCTGCAGTGCTCATTAAGATGATCCTTTCTCCTGAGTGGTTAGAATTGTTTGTTCGGTTGGGGGGTGGTTGACCTTCAGTGCAAATTCTGCTTGCTTGAAAAGGAAGGTTTGTGTGTTTCCATCAGGAACCAAAGCTGGACTGTGTTTTTCTATGGTAGGATAGTTAACACGTTATCACAGTGTGACTTTTTCCTAAGTATTGCTTTGGAAAAATGAGGATTTTGAGTGCTTCTTTTAGGGGCACTCCAGTGGGGATTGACATAATTAAGAAACATGACTGTGATACAGATAACAACCTGTTACAATAGTGGCCATTATGGAGGTAGAATATGCTAAAAATAAAGTAGCTAAGCTCCAACCTTATATTCCCAGGAGAAAGAGTAAATAGCATAGAGGTAGTACAAAATAGTACACACTATTTTGAAAAATGATTTGATAATCATGAAAATCTTCTCTAATGGCAAAGTTACTGAAGATTTCTTATGTGTGTCAAAGAACTTCATAATTTGGATTAAGAAAGTCTTACTATTTTTAGGTGTTTTATAAAGAAATTTGTGCACAAGAAGTATGAGAGGTTACTGATATATTTAGGAGGACTCATTTCAGTTCTGACTCTGATCCATAAATCAGTGAGTTTCTGCTGTGCTGAATTGCATATGTTGTGTGATTATTGAGAAGTAAATAGGGAGTAATCACAGTGTGTCTCTAGAATTCTTTGTAGGATATGAACCCAAAGGGGTTTTTTAGGTCAGTAAAAACACCTGGCAGATAAAGTAGCATTAAGATACTGTTGAAGACTATAGAGAGTGGGCTTGTCACACTTCAATTTAGATTACTAGGACTTTAATACCGATAAAGTGATGCTGAGTACCCCTAGGGCCTGTCAGTGTTGAGCATGAAGCCAGCTGGTGCCTCTTCAGCCAGCTGCCATTTTCAGAACTGCTGGGCAAAGGAATATCCTTCAACTCTTGTCCCATTTCAGAATAAACAAAGCTTATATAAAAGCCTCAAGATGCCTTTACCAACTTACAAGCAAAAGTGTTTGTAAGTCAGTGTCCTCTCCTATGGTTACACATTACTAAGATCAGAAATTTTTCTTAATATTTGATCTAAACCTCCACTGACACAACTTGAAGCTATTTCTTTTTGTCACCACCAACCCCCACCTTGCACCACCCTCCTTTCAGGTAGCTGCAGAGAGGGATAAGATCTTCCCTGAACCTCAGGCCAAACACCCCCAGTTCACTCAGCTGCTCCTCATAGGACTTGTGCTCTAGACCCTTCACCAGGTAGGCTGCTCTTCCTTGGACTTGCTCCAGCACCTCAATGTCTGTCTTGTAGTGAGGGGCTCAAAACTGAGGGGCACATCACCTACGTCTTGGAAGATAGGATAGTTAGCATGTTATCACATGTGTGACTTCCCTGTTCACAAAGAACAGGTCTAGCAGATTCCTTCCATAGTTGGCTCTCTCACCAGCTGTCAGGAGGTTCTCTTCCACACACCCCAGGAACCCCCCAGACTATTTACTCTCTGCTGTATTGTACATCCAGCAGATAACTGGGAAGTTGAAGTCCCCACGAGAAAAAGGGCTAGCAATTGTGAGACTTCTCCTGGCTGCTTATAGAGTATTTCATCTGCCTCTTCGTTCTAGTTGGGTTGTCTATAACAGACTCCCACCATGACATCTTCCTTGTTGTCCTTCCCCCTAATTCTTCCCCAGAAACACTCAACCTTGTCATCACTAGCTCTAGACGGTCCAAACACTCCCTAACACACAGGGCTCCCCCACTGCCTCTCCTTCTTTTCCTATCCCTCCTGAAGAGTTTATAACCATCCATCACAGCACTCCAGTTGTGTGACTCATCCCACCATGCTTCTGTGATGGCAACTATGTCAGAGTATTCCTGCTGCACAGTGGCAGGAAAGAGTTAGTCAGTTTTAATAACTCCTGTGGTTAGACCACTGTGGAGCATGGGGTTTGGTATTGTGTCTTTAACTGAGCTATGTAAGTGAAAAAGTGCAAGCGAAGGTTACTATCATAAAATACATTGTGCTTACTTGAGTACTATATATATATATATATATGAATTTTAATAGAAATACTCATGCAAGAATAAAAGGGGATGTTCCGGAAGCAAATCAAATGCTGAAACACATGCTTAAATATGCACATCATTGGGGATTGCATGAATGAGACAAAAATTATGGTGATATATCAGTTAATTACGTCAGCTTTTGGTCTGAAACGATTTTCTGTTATCAGTGCATTTTTTCAGAGATAATGACATCTCTTGAACCAATCAGTTCCTATTGCCAGTAGCACTTAGCTCCTGTTAGCACTCTGTGGAGCCATCAGATCTGATCAAATGAATTAATCTGTGACATGCACAGTAAAGAACAGCAGCATTTATCATCTTTAAGGTCATTCCTCACAGCAGCATTCTCAAAGCAGCAGTCCCTTCTTGTAGCAGGACTTTTTACCAAATAAGTGACCTTGATGGCCCATATGTTCCTCCTTTATTTGTTTCAGACATAGAGCTTTCAGAGCACATAATAATGAGGATTGTACAGAAGCGGCATCAAAAAAATATTATGGTAGTGATGGCATAAGGGAACAGACTGCTAAGAATAGCTGGGAGGGGGAGGGTTTGGTTAAGTTTTTTGCATTTGGAATGGAACTTCCTGTTGGAACATGAAATTTTGGAGCTGGAGACTGGAAAATTCAGGCCATAGATAAAATGATAGCTTTTCCAGAGCTGCAACAGTAGAATGAAAAAAGGACAAACAAAATGGTGTGAATATGATAGCAAACACCATAGGCAGGTTAGCTGCCTTGAAGGAAGCTGATGAAAGTAATGATAACTAATTGCATAGGCAGAATTAGAACCGACTTGAAAAGACCATGGATTTACCATCTACTCACTAGGAAAGCCTTATAGTCCTTTTGCTCAGCCTTGGAGCTGGGGAGCTTTTGACAGCAGAGGGTGAAGGATGTTTGTCTAATTGAGGATGTTTATCCCTGTGTCTTAACATGATGATGCTGTCAGTCTAGCCCTGTTTTCCTTGCTTCCGCCTCTCCCTTTCTGCCCTCACTCACTTTTAAACTTAGGCTGAATTCTTCCTGATTTGACAAAAGAGTGAATGTCCTAAAGACAGATAAATTCTGCCACATAGGTCAGGAGATCCTATAAGCTTGAGGCAGTATTTTGCCCACTGGCGTAGAATTGAAATTTTATCAGAGCTTTAGTAGACATTCTCCTTTTTTCTCCACACAGATTTTGTTTGTGTGGATCTTTCAAGGCATCCTTTCTATTGTGGAGGGTTTGGGCATATGGCAGTGCTATGTCTGAGGTCATGGTTGTCCAGGGTCTGCATCATGTAGCCTGCAGATGTGCACAGCTGATTTTTTGCCTGCACAAAGTGACTTGAGGATGAAGAGCAAGTCTAAGTTGTTGGAAATAAGTGTGCCAACAGCTAAAAGAGAGAGTATTGAGGCTGTGCTGCACTCTGCACTATATACATGCAGTGTATTTCTTTTGGATGATTCTGCAGTAGAAATGCTTCCTTATCCCTTATCCACAGGAGCCCTGGCATAAAGCCTGTTTTTGTGGATTACAAGGTATGGTTGGTTTTTATTTTATTCATTTATTTGTCCCTTTTTCTTTTTTCCCTTGTGGTTGGAGCATTTGTAAAGTTTCCCTCTCAAAGGAAATGCCTAGATTTTCTTAACTGGAGTAGAATCAAGTCTAATATGACTCTCATCCAGGAAAGTCTGCGATTAAACAAGTGTTCAGTACCGTTTGTGCTTAACAGTCTACTTCTCTTAACCGTTCCCTGTCAGAAAAAATTATAAAACATTCACACTCCTGAACAAAAGAATTATAAAACATTCACTCATGAACAGAAAAGTTGCCTCCATGAGTGTGCAGAAGAAGTTCTAAACACAGAAGTCAAGCTACACTGTAATTTATTTAGATCTCCGACATTGCAGAGGATTCAGTTGTAATACAGCTATCTTGTTAGAACTGCTCATTTTGATAGAAATGTTACCATTTGAAATATAATGTCAGAAGATAAAAGATAAGAAAAACCTGAGGTAAATGTACTGTTGTTCTTGAGATTCTTTTTGTGCTTTTGTCTTGTTGCAGCAGGACTTCAGTACAGTAAGAGCAATGTTCTCCATCTGTTGTGCCTATGCTTTTTCCTTGCAGATCTCATGTACAGTGTCAGTATCTGTATTTGAATATACTCCTTAACTCACATGCTTTATTTCACTCTGGTGTCTGAAATACATGTTCAGTCTTTGTATTTATTTAGTTCTCCTTACATATGCAGCAGAAGTTTCATTGCTTGTACAGTTGCTCTTTTTATATGAAAGATGAATGCAATCTGCAGCTGTTAAAGACTGCTTGTGTATCTCATTGATTAGTGCACATCTGTGAATATGGGCAAGACTCACAGAGCTGATCACTCCCTTGACCAGTAATGATATCTTATAGGATTGTTTTTCTAGGAATACCTAACGGTATAATGATTCAATTATATTTTTGGCCAGGGTCTGTCAGTGAAGTGATTTGATACTATAATGTCTCACATCAGAATATGAGTTCAGTACCTTCTAAGCAGATAATGTCAAAGTAGCAGACTTGTAATCAAGCTGAACTGAACAAATTATCAAAATCAAAATGTTATTAAGTCACTCTGTCAAGGGACACTTACAACACATGAAATCAGTTAAAAAACCCTAACAAAATTAGACTGCACCAATGTTTATTCTGTGCCCTTTAAATAGTGCATTCTATTTGTATGTGCCAGGTTTGATTCCTGTGTTTGGGTGTGATTTGGTATTTTTAAAGACAAACCATCTCTTTGAACATTTATAAGTTTTTTATCAGGCCTCTTGACAGATGATGATCGTTTGACTGTTGTCTTTTCCAGGCTTCTTGTTTTCAACCCAAGTTGCCAAGTGCACAGGGATGAGCAACAATATAAAATGAATAGTTCTTTCATTCGTAATTATCTTTGGCTCTCATATTTCAGTGGTGGATGAAACGCTGTGGCCTATCTTATAGCTGTAGTCTGAATTTAGCAGAGTACTGAAGTAGGTGCTTTAAACCTGATGGTGATGCCTGTATTCTGCAAAACCCTGAAACATGGTCTTAATTTTGTTTTCAGCAGGATGTTGCAACAAAGGGAATAATCCTAAAGAATTTATATCTTTTTTAAAGTTAAGTATTTTGGAGGTTTGTTTGAGTTAAGACATGTAATACTTTCTTATTTTTCCTAAGCCTTCTTGTGAGGGCTAAGCAGTCAGAGAATGAAGCCTGTAAATATCAGTTCTGTATTCACAGCAGGATTTGCTAGGTCCTAGCATAGGGTTTTATGCCAAATGGCCAATTTCAACTTAAAAGAAGCTATATACATCAAAGGATTTGTATGTGCAGAGGCACATTTTTTTATAATGTATTTTGGGGTATAACTTACATTCTGGTTAGGAGTTTGACATTTTAACCATATGATCCATGTCCCATCAATGCCAAAATCACAGTCAAAATTGAATAGAAGGAAGGAAGGAGGGAAATAGTGCCTGAAGATGTCTGTGCTTGTCTGTCCACCAGACCCCATGTTGATGGCTAGTTTTTCTTGTGGTCTAATGTTTTCCCCTGTATCAAGCTTGCCCAGTGTGCTTCACATTGCTCCGTGTTGAGCCCTGGGCATAGACATAGTTTATTGTGCTCAGCCTTTTGCAATTAGATGCCACTAAGTATGACATGGCCAACAGCAGTAGTCAGTATTTGCTATTGAATCCAGCCACATAATGAATCTTTTCACAGCTGTGAATTAATGTATTGTTCAATACTGTTGTTTAAATACCATACTGCTAGCATACAGAACAATTCTTGTGACTTCATAATTCTGTTTGATTTTGCTGGCATATGACTATTTTCTGCCTATAGAATTCACCCTTACCCTTCTCAGTAGGCATTTGCACCATTTGCACATGCAAAATGACTGTTTTCGTGAATCACAAAACAAAATGACATGAAGTCCTGTGTTTAGAGTAGTATTTCTTTTTTTGATGAAAACATCCTTCTACCTTACAGGAAGACATTAGTTTCCCAGTTTTGAAGTCTGGACACGCATGGCCATGGACTCCCAGGAACCTGTATGCCAGATGTCTAACTCTGCTCTCTGAAAGCAGAACAGATAATCTGCTCTGCTGTTTTCCAGGAGAAGCATATGCACAGCACAAAAACCAGAATGTTATATCACGGCCAGGGAAGTGCAAAGTCCTCATTGACCATATGGCCCTCTGGGGACTTGACTGTTCTTCTTTGGAGTATGTATATTACTGCACTGCTTGTCACTCCATAAATTAACCTACCTTTTCTGAAGCTTCCAACTGTATATGTTCCTCGATTGGAGAAGAATTCTGATAAGGGTATGTATTTTGTAATGCCTGCTTCCTGCCATGATTCTGAGCTTGTTGGCACTTCTTTAAAAGAAGGACCAAGTAGAAACCCTCAGGCACATCCTGCCAAGCCTTTGATGCTACTGTCTGTCACAATCTGAAGAGCATACTGACATCTCTTTAAAGTGGGCCATGAAGATGATCCTACACCTCCTTTCTGCTGGTGCAATTCATTCTCATATAGTGACATGCTTCCTCCCTGGCAAAAGTGTCTCTTGCTAGCATTAAAAATTTACCTGGGGCAGTTGCTCTGAATATCTGTGGTTGTTTGAACATGACTTTTGAAGGTTCCTTTACCTCATGACTCAAGAACCAAAGAACATTTCTGTTATCCTGAGAGAAAGCAAAAGGTACTTAGCCTGGTGTTTAGCTTGAGTCTGAAGTCACCCAGTATATAGGTTCTTCTGATGGGTATTTTTGTTTATGAACATTTTATTGCATCTTTTCCTATCTTGAAAGATTGTTGAGAGACTGCCTGCTTGCCAGTTTGCTTGCCTGCAAAAAGAATATTGTTGGGTAATGAGCTACCTGCTGTAATCTCACTCTCCAGGTCCAACTGCTGTTATTTCCTGTAATAAAACATAGTATAGTAGCATGTGACCCAGAGCTACAGCATGGGAATATCTGGATGGCAAGAGGGGCAAAGTCATTGAAATTTACTCAGTGATGTGTATCAGTGGCATCCTGTAGTCTGGGTCAGGTAACACCTTGTGTCTCAGTTTCTGTATTGAGGTAGGTCTCCCACTTGGATGAAAAAAATAAGTCTTTAACATATGACTGTAGATTTCATAATGGCCTGAATTAATCTGTACTTTTCAATACAAAGGACTGCCAAAACCCTAGAATGTTATTGGAAATCAAGTCTCTGAATATCCAGTCTTCCTTTATGACTCTCTTTCTTTTGTGCTTTTGCCTGAAACCAATTTGCCATTCTCATTTCTCATTCTGGGCCATGGGTGTCCCAAGCTTGAACACCCTGCAGTGTGGATGCTGTATCACTTCACCTGGTTCCTGGGTGGAACAGGATGAGGCTTGTGGTTTGGCTCTCCTTGCCCTTCACTAGACAACTGTGTTTTGAAGTCTAGAGCCATGAACTGCATAGGCTGCTGTGTTTGTTAGAGCTTAGGGAACAGTGTTGCACAGCCAAAGAAAAATGAACATTATTTCTAAAGCGCTGATAACTAGGAGATGCCCATTCTCTAAACCACCACTCGCTATGGGGTATCCTTATCTTTTTTCATTGAATCAAGCAGTTGTTGTGTTGAAGGTACAATTTCTTTTTCCAAACTTCCATCCTATCTTGTGTGAATTAAGGTAGTGCTGATGGCTGCTGCTCTGGAAAAACATGTTGGATTGTAAAGCTTAGGATAGTATTCTTCCCTAAACTCCCATTTGGATAGACCAACTTACCTTCTCCAAGTACTTTAATGATATTCATTCTATTTTTATTTTTAATGCAAGAAACAATGAGGGATAACCTCTTTGGCATAATTAGAAATACAGTTCTACTTGCTGTTGTGACACTGCAGGAAGTGTAAGTATTGCTTACCTAATAAGAATTGGCAGCCCTTCTGTTGCTGTATTTTATTTCTATTTTACTTCGAGTCAAACTTTATTCCTAAAAATATCCACAAATATCCAAATTTCCTACAATATGAAGATGAAATTTCAGCTGAGTTTCAGTGGCCTCGAGTTTAAATGTTTGGGGTTTCTTCTATGAAAGGGAGAGTTTGGTCCATTCATTAAAATTATTTTTAAAAAAGTAAAAATTAAGGCCTGTTTTAAAGTATTAAGTTTCTAGGCAAACATCTAATATTCAAATATACTGATTTTCTAAGGACCATGAGCTTTCTCATTAAAAGTTAAATTTATTGCCTTTATTTCATCGGTCACTACTCTGTTGTGTCTAAGATTCTCCTTATTAATGAAGTATCTGTGTGTATGGGAAGGTTTGAGTGCATCGTTCCATTGTATGTGTACTCACCTAGTTTTGTTAGTAATAACTGTACATTGAAATGTTCAAGGGAATTTCCTTTGTTCTTTCTGGAGTGCTAGAATCAAATGTGCTCAAGATAATATTTGGATATCATGCATTTTGTCATACCTTCAAAGATAATCTCTATTCCAAAGAGAACTTGAGTTCTCTTGGTAGACAGAATTACCTTAGTTTGAAGCCTCCTGAATATGTATATTTAAAAAAATAAATAAAGAAATATTAGGTATAATTGTGAACACAACAAACTTATTTTCAGTCCTATGAAAAGTTTCAGTATATGCTGAATGAAGACTGACTAGTATGGTGGTGTCTCTTTAAGGTTATTGTGAAGAGTAAGAATGTATGAAAATGATTCACCAGGGCTGCTGCTTGTCTCCAAGTTCCTATAATGGAGAGATGATCTCAATCTGCCTTCATGCTGTTAAAATGATGCATAAGCCTACCAACATTCTCAAATGATAGAGCATTACTGCATTCCCTTAAAAGTTGGGCACTGAGATAATTTGGCTGATGTTGGAGAAAGAATGTACCGTAACCCCTGTGGCTCAACTTTCATTGAATAAATATGGCATGCTGCTGCTTTTGTTCTCCTTGTGCATGGAAGAACAATTAACATGTCAAAAAAGAAGAATCACAGAATGTTCTGGCTCCTTCCTCTAAAAGTGCAATTCCACACTGAGCTGTGTTTTTGAAGTTATTGAGCAAGATTCAAGGTTTTATCTCCAAAATATCAGAGGTAGTCGGTCTTACATTTCCTATGGAAAGATACCTTACTGAAATTGGAAGAACAGATGAATACCGTATTATTTTAGCATGTATCATACATTTTAATAGGACATACTTTTATTGATAGATGTAAACAGGATCTGCAATATGACTACAGCAGTAGGGTTGTAAAAAAAATGGTTTTGTGTAGAGGTAAAAGATGATCACAGTTTCCTTTTAGTTAAAGCAAATAAAAATAAACTTCATCAGTTGACCACAACAACTCTTTCTGTGAATTTGTCAATGAGCTGGAGATTTCCATTCTTCTCTTAGATACTGGGAGGGATAGTAAAGCCTTTATGAGACTTGATTATGGATTAAATCTTGAAGACCTTTGACAATTATGAGCTTAACTGATTTTTTTAAAGTAGAAAATTGTGCCATCTTTCTGTGTTTTGTTAGCCCCTTACTGCTTGTTGGTGAGGAACTTTGCTTATGCATCCAGCAGTGTGTATATATATATATATATATATATATATATGAATGAAAAAAAAAAGCCATGATGAAGTATAGCTCTTTACAGTATTTAGAGAAGTTAATCTTTCCAGTTCATAGTCTGATATTTGCATCAAAGAAGCTGTGAAGAGCAGATTGGTTATCTGTTTCTAGTGAAAAATGTGAATTTTTGAGTGGATGTTTCTGACTGTGGAAAAGTTCTGCATTACTCACAATAGGAAAACTTAAATTCAGTGTAAGACAAAAGTAATAGGAGTCAGCTTTTATAATTTCTAACTCTAAGTAAGAATGAACTGTGATTAGTTCTTAGGGTTGCTTGGATTTTATCCAGTCTAAGCCACATACATCTTATCAATATCGAAATAGTGATTGGAAGCTTAAGTGGTAATGAATGAAAAGCAAGCATAGATTCATATTGGTGTGCAGTTTTCAGAAGGCATGTGAATTAACCTGGCTTTTGTGATTAAAGCTTCCTTAAAGCAATTTGCAAATAAAATAGTGACATAAAGCCCTATTTTGTAAAATGTAGGAAATTAAAAATCTTAGAATTGGAAAAAAGGCAATAGAAGGTCACAGGCTGCAGTTACTAAATATTTGTTGCGTCTTTAAGTAATCTATTCAAAATGCTGATAACATCTGATATAACAGAACAGCAGTCTTGTAAAGATAGTATTTCAAGTAGAGGTTCTGGAGCAGTAGCATGCTCTTTCCTCTGATAGCCCCTCTCTGTCTTGGAGCATACTTTCTAACTCATTTAGCTCAAAGACAGTTTCCTTCTGAAATGCATTAGAAGATGGGTTTTACCTTTATTTCTACTTGTTTCTAGCAAGAGACCCCTGAGAATGATAATTTCAGTAAATCAGGACAAAAGTTTTAACACTAACATGGATCACATCTATCTTGGGGTTTTCCTGGTGCAAGTGCAGCACACAGGTGACTACAAATTGCCTTTGTTTGAGGCTGTACATTGTATCTTGCTGCTAGTGAAGCTGAACTGCTTAGTGCAGTGAAAAGAGCAAGAGATAGGCATGCCCTTAGTTTATATTGTGCTGTCACTGGAAAAATACCAAGATAAATATATGCCTCTGCACTGATAAGAAAGTGTCTATAACATGTAGTCAGTCTTTAACTTGACTGCTGTGATGTGCTCTACTTATTAGGTCTTACCCTTTCTCTGGCTTGAGTGCAATTCTGAAATTCTGGACTTTCACTTAAGATGAAGTGGGCAATTCTAAATTCCTGTGGCAGTACCATAACTTCTGGTTTGTGAGGAAATGTTCCCCATTGTACCCTGTTTCAGTCTGAGGAAGAACAAAAGATGATGTAAACATGCTGGATTAAATATTACTTGATCTTCTTTTAGTAACATCCCTTTCTGATTCATGTGCATGGTAAAATTCAGGTTCTGGAGTCTTCAAAACACAAAATGTTTGGAGGTACTGTGATAAAACACTGTAGATTTGCTGCTGCTTCAACTACTTTGTATCCAGATGAGCACACTTTACAACACTTTCAGAACTCTTCAATGTCCTGCTATACCAATTGTTTCTGCAGTTCTGTGATCAAGTACTTTATCTGCTTAGTGGGTTTTGATAGTACTGGTAGGTTCATACCACTTGTCCAAACTGTTGTTCTGAAATCTTACCTGAAAACTCCCAACCTCAGAACAAACTCAGTGTTGTGTTTTGCAAGAGTCCAGGTTTTACCTCTTAATTTCTAGATAAATGTAGATTCCTAAGAGCTTCCTCTAAAGTCTGATCACAAATTTCTGCCTCATTGGATTTCTTGACTTGTGCATTTCCCACCCTTGATTGCTTGGAGGGCAAATCTTGCAGCTGCTGGCACTGATTTGTTTCTAAATATAGGGAAATCTTCCTGCAGGAAATTTTGAGATGGATCTGATAAACGAAAAGGTGAGAAACTGCTCTCTGTTATCAGAAAGTGGTAGCTGAAGGTCAATTTTATGTGGGCTCCTGTAATTTATCTAGCTGTTACAACTTGGATGAAAGATTAAATTCACTCTTTTCTGTGTAGATCTCAAGCAATCAGTCTTTGGATAAGGAATTAGGCTAGACTTGTAGAGTTAGTATTTATCTTTTCACCTTTGATTAAGGTGGACTGCTAAGTAGCATTGTAATTCCTCTGTGGTTCTGTGAGTAAGACTAGTGATGATGCTTTTCCATTTCCCCATAAAATCTTGCTGGGATGCATGTCACCAAACACTCACAGAACTCTGTCATCTGTTCTCATTCTGTACAAAGCTTTTATTTTGCATGAATCAATAATACACATCTTTTTTTCCTTAGAGTGTTTTTTCCCCTCAGTTGAAAGTCACTGCCGTTGCAGCAAATGTCTGTGGGGCAAATAATGCAGGAACAGTTAGTTTTTACTTAAGTGGGAAACCATTACCCCAGTGTAATAATTTGTCAATCTGTTGTGGCAGGAGAAAATCTGCACTAGCCCCAGTGGCTATATTACCTCATGCGGAACATGCCCTTCATATTGCTGCTGCTTCTCTGTGGTTTTGAGTCTTGCTTTGCAAGTGACAGACACACCATTTACTCACAAAGAATAGATCCAAATTAAATTCAGATGGTTTATATATAGAAAACCATAACAATCAGGAATTACTTCAGCCATGTCACAGCTTGCAAGCTTGATTACAATTATTCTGTACTTAACCATGAAACATCATTCAATTATTTTTCTTGTATGATGGACACATAAAAATATTTACATGAGTAAGTATGCAAGGACAGAAAAATGTTCAAAAATAAGCTTATTGCGTGAGGCCTGGAACCTGCTCATTCCTGGGCACAGGAACTGTGACAGCAGTATTTTCTTCTGTTCCCTGCTTTAAAGGGCTCTTGGAACACTTTGTGTCCAAATTTTCAAACACAGTGACTTTTGAATTAAGAGCTTTGAAGCAGCTGGCTCTTATGGATCAGCACAAATTAACCACTTTCTGGGAAATATACTATAAAGCTTAGGTGTTAGAATACCTAAAGCTTAGGGTTTAGTATTTGACGTAGTCTAAATTGGTGCTCAGGACAGTTTTGATGTATGTGGCCTTATGAAAGATAGTCTTAATCAGAAGGAGATGTCAACTCTCTGAAAGATGATTAGAATGCGAACTGGAAGATGAGGACTATGGTAAGCACTGAGGAGTTGCTAATGTTACAAAAGCAGAAAACCCAAACACAGGGTTGGGTTTTGGCTTGAATGTTAAAGCCTGAAATTTGCTATAATTGTATTAGAAAGGCACTTTAAAAACTCTGATGCCTATAATCTATGTGTTGCTACTGAGGTAGAGTAAAGCCAAGTTTAAAAAACACATTGGGACATTTTATGATACTGTTGGAGAATAGTTAAATATAGTCCTTTACTAAATGATCTGTTTCCTGGCTTTTAAATATGGTTTTCTTTATGAAGGATGGAGCAGGCTATTTCACTTTAAATGCTAACTCTTGATTCTTTTTTTTTCTTTATCATTACATGCTTTTAAAAAGTATGCAACTATACTTTCGGTCCCTAATGCAGTTTCGTTTGTTGGAGAGTAAGGTACAGTCTGTCTAAAAAGAAGTGTAATGTCCTCCTAATTGAAGTAATAGTACAGACTAGAGGACTCGTGGAAATTGTGTTATCCAGGGTGTTCTCTACCACAAATTTTTGTATTTGTCAATTCATATTTTTATTTGGAGCAATAAAAGGCTTTTCATGTTTGCAGGGAAAAGGCAGAAAAAGATGTGTCTATGTGTCTATAAATACATATATATAAAAGACTCAGATAAACTAGAGATAAGCATTCTAAGTAAAGCTTAAAATCAGGCAGTCATGAGTGCTACCATTATTCCCTTCCCATTGCCTTTTGTCTTCCTTTTTTTCATTCTCTACCAGGAAGGTTAGGTATCTAATACCAACCTTAATGATTTATTATTGGATAAAACTCTTTAATGTCAATAGTGTTTGGCAGTTTGTGATGACTGCAAATGGAATGCAACTGTCTTTGATTTAGTCACAATTTTGATCTGCTTCCTTTTTTGTTAATTTTCCCTAAACCACCAGGCAGTCCTCTCTGTATCTTTGCACCCCCAGGAGCAAATGTTTCAGTGTTCCTTTTTCTGTTATAAAGATAAATGCCAGAAGCCTGATGCTCGTGAGCAATCCTATTATAGCAAGCCAGCATTCACACACACTGCAAGAAAACAGTTAAGTAAAGAAATAGATTTAAGTTTAAAGCTTGCAAAGGATTACTACAAACAGAATAGAAAAATCAGTTTTGGGGAAAATAATGGCAAGTAACATAAAATGATCCCTTTAATGTGATTTAAACTTGTCTTTTTGTTTCTGTAATAACTATACATTTAATTTTGATGAGCTACTTGCAAATAGATTTACGAATGCTAGAGATGAGGACGCTTTTTTCCATCACTTGTGTCAATTGCGGGGTAATTGGCTGGTTCTCCAGAGGACTTGTGGGAAAAGCATTGGAGTACTGGCAGCATTTGACTATGCTTTTTTATTTCTTTACTGTAAAGTACCCATAATTCAGCATAAGTTGCGAGCTCTAACCACAAAGACTATATTATGCTAAACAGCCTCTGAAAGCAAGGTCAAAAGACTGCTGTGTGGACTACGTGGAAATATCAGCTACATCTTGTGTAAAAGCTGAAGAAGAGACTGAAATGAAATGTGTGGTGAATAGATCCTGTTATTATGTGTAGCATGCTCATGTTGATAGAACAAATACATTAATCAATGAGACAATATATATAGGAACTGAAATGTGTCTTTATTTTTACTAGCTGTTGTGCTGCTAGGTGAAAGTGATAGTTATACAGCTAAAAAGAGACAGTCCAGATCTGCTCCTGGAAGACAAACAGGCAACTACAGAAAATGGTGAGGTGTTTGGTGCTTGCATCCATGCAGTACAGCAGGAGCGCTTTGGGTAGAGGTTGGACCCACACTCTTGCTTTAATCTAAGCTGTTGTGTCTGGTGAAGGTGGGGGAGGGGGAGGTTATGTTGCATGGCAGTACAAGACTATAATAAAGTGTCAGCATGAATTTTTGTCCCTGCTTTTATCTGTTTAAGACAGACCATTAATGTTATTTTAATACAGTGTCCTGTGGTTGAATGTTCTGTTACAAA
Source organism: Agapornis canus (assembly GCA_036873685.1). Taxonomy (NCBI): domain Eukaryota; kingdom Metazoa; phylum Chordata; class Aves; order Psittaciformes; family Psittacidae; genus Agapornis; species Agapornis canus. Next base: position 43,029 of record JBAFWW010045267.1, read on the forward strand.
TGCAAGTTGAAATATTCTGTGATATAGTGTACTCTGGAAGAATTTGAAACGGATGGAGAAGCTTGGGTACTCGGAAGTCATTTAACTCGGAGCTGTTAGTTAATTTGGGACAAACTACTGCACTTAATATTAAGTGAATGGAAATGAAGGTGTCTCATGCTGATTGATTTTATTTCCCTCATACATTTTGCCCATCGCTCAAGCTGTGGCATTTTTGATACCGGCTAATTAGGTGCATACTCTGTAGATGGACAGGCAGAGTGACTCAGCAGGGCAAAGTTAAATTACTTCCGTCTGTCCTGCTATGCTTGTTAGCAAGTCAGGAATATCCTGGTACTGTTTGCTTATTATTTGGTCTGGTTCAGTATTTTCTTCAGAGAAACAGTGAATTGTGGGCTTCAGCATTAGCGTACAAGTTATGCAAAAGGTGATTATCTTTTTCCTTGGAAATACTCTGATACTTAGCATGGAAGGTTAGTAGGAAAGGAAAGAGAGTCAGCTGAAGTATGAGAGCTTTGTACAAAACCTCTTTGCAAACGTTCATCATGTGAAGACCGGTAGTACAACTAATTTGCTTTAGAGTAAGTTCTGTATTTCTGAACTATTTAAAAAGATGGACTGTTGTGGAGATAACACTGGGAAGTCTTTGAAAACTAGAATCCCTCAGAACCAGGAAAAGGTGCAAAGGCAGAGAATTACACAGGCCATTCTTTTCTGTGTTAGTGGCTCCGGGAAAAGGGCAGGATTTATTTGGAACATAGCTTAAAAGATGCATCTCAGGGACAAAACCGGCACAATGTTTTTGTATTATGCATTAACATAGTTTTTATAGACAAGCTGGTCCTACAGACCAAACAGTAGAAGCTGTGCTGTGAATTTCTTTTTCATGAGAGGCTTTTATGATTTCCCATTATACTTTTCTTTAGCATTCACCTAAGATATTTCCAACATCTTGGGCACTAATTGTTTCATTAGCAGGAGCTGCTCCAAATGAATGTCACTCCAAAAATATTAGTTTATCATTTCTTCCCGGATCTTGATAGCCAAGTGGTTCTGCTGTTTGCAAAACAGTCATCTTGATGACCCCCTGTATTACCTTAAGTATCAGCTAGGTAAAGGCATAATGCTGCCTCAGATATTTTGCTGTACTGAGATACAAGATTGTGGTCCAGGGAAGTAAAGGCAGACCTCTGACTCTGAATTTCCTGTTCACTTTATGTAGGTAGAGATGTGAGTTTAGCTGGTGCTGAATGAGTAAGCACTTGTCCTCAGCACACAGCTTGCTGTGAAGATCACATTTGCTGAGGGGGGCTTAGTACACCAAAGAATTTTTCTTTTAAGTTGAAATTGGTCTGGTTTTCCAAGTAGGACTCAGTAAATTCCCAGAGCAGATGTGTGTCATACTCGCTCACATACCCATATCTGTTAACCAGCATTTGCATTATATCTATATGGTCAAGGCCTACTTGATGACCTTTAAGAAGTTGAGGTGTTTTATTTTAAACTAAATATAAAGCCACATTAAACTATGAGCATAAAACATTTAATTAAGCTGAAATGTCTGGTATGATAGATTCTGCAGGCATAAAACACATTTGTGCAGATACTAGTTTATATTCACGGGTAGAACGTTTATTTAAAACTCTAGCTTTTAAAATTGTCTCCTTGAAAATATTTTTTCAGTGAAGTTTTTTAAAAATGTAATTTTTAAGAATTTCTTTCAGTAAAATATTAACTTTTTCTAGAATCCTAACTTAAAGAAATCCTAACTTACAGAATCTTCCCTGAAAGCACGCTTTTAAGCATGTCTTCTAGCACATGGCTAGGTGCTGTGGGTTCACATCTGCTTTGGAAACCCAAACAGGCTGGTTTCCTACAAGCTGCTCAACTAATGAGTCTAAATATTATTTATCCTGGGATGTTAAACATCTTGCTTACTCAGGGGTATATCTTTCTTCTGTTTTTTAAGAGGAGACTCGGAGGAGCCAGAAATGTGCACATAGATTTGCAATGCATGTAAGGCTTTGGATAATGTTGAACTGCAGATACAGGGATTGAAATGGCTGCTCTACTCAAAGCATTTCAGTGCTTTGAAAATAGTATCTTTAGCATGTATTGAACAGTCTATTTAGGAAATACTAACAGAAAGATAAGGACAATAATTGCATGTTTTGTCAATTTAGTTATTTGAATTACATTACAAACACTGAGTGTTTGATTTGGTTTATGTTTGGGTTGTCTTTTTTCCCCACAACTTTCTTTGTTCCAACAGGATTGATGAAATCTGAGGAAATATTACTCAGCCCAATTCCAATAGCTTCTGATAATTGCTTTGATTACTAAATACCTGACACGAACTTTTTGTTTCCCAAATGGACTAGATTATCTAAACTTTAGGTTCCCTGTGGGAGTTGAATTTTTTAGCTGATTTCCATCTTGATTTTAATGCTTTTGTGACAATGAATAAAGTTGGTTGAGCTGAAAATGATTGATATGACCAGAGGGATGTTTGAAACATGGAAATTTTTTTTAGGTGTTTTGTTTTGTTTTTTAAGCTGCTTTTTTAAACAAAACAAAATAAAAAATTCTTCCTTGGTTATATCAGAAATGTCTGGTACAGTTAATGAAGGAAAAACGAAGCTCTACTGCTTATCATATTAATACAGTTTTGGGTTTCCCAAGAGAAAATTTCTCATTTGTCTCAAGGTGATTTTTTATGTTTTACTTAAGTTGTCTGAATGATAAATAGTGCCCTACCTAAGTTGCAGGCTGTATATGTAATGAAAAGTAATGTTGCATTTGAAAGTTTTCTGATAAAGTGGAATCCAATTTTGCATTGAAAAGCTAAGATGAATTTTAACCACTTTTTTGCTGAAATTTCATCAGTCGGGACTTTGCAGGAAATGAGTAATTATTCGTGTAAATTTTTAGTGATTAGGGACTGACAAGATTGTTTTACTAGAATCAGTTTTTTCAAGTAAAAGTAGAATTGATCTAATTTGTTTACATTGCTTTATAACCATCTATATTTATAGAAACATGTACTGCATATAAATATACACAGAAGAGTAGATACAGCAATCTATAGTTTTATATACATTTCTGCATTGTTAAGCATAAGAGAACTTCAGTTTAATTCTGATGTCTAATTGTTTGGGTGCTAATGAACATCAGTGTGAAATAACTTTAGTCTTCCACATGTTTTTAACTAACTTTGTTATTTTAATTGGTACCACTTTGCAGCAACACACAGTGAATATAGCTTTACTAGAACTTCTGGCGTAGTTGTACCTACAGCACAGTTCATCTTCAGCAAGACCATGACACTAAATTCCATATGTAAATTCTATCACATGCACTATTTTGCAATAGTGCTGCAGAAAGCTGCTCATGCTACCTACACTGATTTGGATGGGAAGTTTAATGATTGGCTCATAAGCTGAGAGTTCTGCATATCAGTAAATGACAAAATATTCTCCAGTGTCCTGATGGCAGATACAAGAAACCAAAGGGCAGGTTAGAAAGCACAAAATTGTTTCATGTGTGCAATGCCTAAATATATTTTTCCCAGCTAAAGCCACCAAGGGAAGGAATCCAGTAGCTGGTTTGCAACACTTATCAAAAGAGCTGATCTCGAAACTGACTTATGCCTTCGTTTGTTGCAATGGTGTGTAGTACTGAAAATGGGTAATTGTGATGTTCATAGTAAGCATATTTACTCTGAGCATGAACAAAATTCATCATCTTACCCTATTTATTATTAACCCTGTGTAATAAAGGCATATGTATATAATTAGCAATATGTACTAGTTTTTACATATAATTACATTAGTTTCCTGTGTTACTTTACTCACCAATTGTTTTGTGGAACTAGCACAAATTTGTGTTAATAAGACTAAGTTTTCAATATTTTTAGAGCAGAAACACCTGATAATGAAGATATCTTAAAAAGTTGCTGAGTATAAGACAAGGTGGGTTTTTTCTTTCTCACGTTTACACAATGCTTTGCTTATGGGATGACAAAGTGGTTGTCAAGGACCACTGGGCACAGTGGGGAGGGCTGAGGTTGGGAACATCGTTGGTTCACTGGGAAACCATTGAGAAACCCTGGCTGACTGCCCCTGGGACTGGATGAATTTCTCCTCTTACAGACAGCCTGTGGAGGCTGATTCACAGCCTGTTGGAGACAGTGGAAGGTCTCCTGGGCTGCCCTGCAGGGTGGTTAGTCAAAGGGCAGGGATGTGCTCAGACATCACCCATGCTTGGGAGCAGGGGGAGTCTCCTGAGTCTTTGAACATCTGGTTGTCAGTTTTGTTGTCTGGAGACAATAGTTTGTCTGTCATGCAGCCTGGGGAAAGACATTGTTGCAGCCCGGTTGTTGGTTCCATACAGTACTTCTGTGAAGCCATCGTAAACACCAGTGCCTATTCCACTAGCAATAGACACAAATGAAATGTGTTTCTGTACAAATAATACATTTCGATATATTTGTAATAATGAATTGAAATAAAAGCCATACTTTCAAACTAACAGTTCAGAACATGTCAAAATTGTGTACATTATCTATATCATGAACAAATACAACACATCTGCATCACACAGGATTCTTTGAGAAGGGTTTGTCTGTGCTAGTTTGTCTTCCGTGCTAGTTTGCCTTCCATGCTCCTCAGACCCAGATTCAATTGCTGTTTAAAAGGGAAAATACAGACCAAACAACAAAACAACCAAAAAGCCTACTCCCAAACAAAAGAAACGGCACACAAAAAGGTTACGGTCCTGAGGTCCCCACAGCAGTGTCCTTGCACCAGGTAACCTTTCACTTTCAGTAGCTTGATTTGAAGTTTCTCACATGAAATTGTTAGCCTATACATATTTTAAAGCTGTGAAGTTATGGAAACATAATTACTTTATCCACCTGCTGCTATGACCTGGTTTTTAACTCTTCTGCTTGTGACTTCATGTATTCCTCACTCCTACATTTCAATCTTTATTAGATTACACCATTTTAGAGCTACTCAAATGAAGCTTATCTCAAACTCCAAGTGGTCTGAGCAGGAATCTAAGACACACATTATGTGCCACTTTGCAAGGACACGCTGTACAGGTGGCTCACTGTAACCTGTTCTACAATGCATGAATTTTAAAGTGCACAAAGATTCCAATAATTGATTTTATTTACATGTGTATTTATATTTCTAGCACATTTGATTAAGTACTGTTACACAACTGCCTCTTGGCTCTGTACCAGTGATTTTTAATGCTTTGTAATGTGATTCTGTGGCAATCTGTGTGTGTATTAATTAGAGTTCCCTCTCTGCTATACAAGCTATATCATCTCCACCTTTGTATCCTCCCCCTGGAGGGGCCTGCATATCTGACTCAAGTTTGAAACACTTGTCCTAATTTCTGAAACTTTTCTTCTCAACTGTATTTAAAACTTTGTTTTTAACATCTTCCTCTTTTCTTCTCTGCTGACTTTGTTCCAGTCTTCATCTTGCATCTGACCCACTTAAGTGTCTGTGACTTGTTCTATGCTACCACTTATAATTGAAGCTGTTTACTTTGCTTTGTGCCCAAAATACCCCTGTCTCTTCAGATCTTTTTTCAGATAGCAAGAACTCTCTTTACTTATAAGTCAGAATCTTCCATAGAGAGCTTGTCATCAATTCAGCCTGCTGGCCTCACCCGCACGTGATTTCCAGCAGCCCAATTTGGGCTGAAACAGAAACCCTTTCACCTTCTCTGTGTTATATGCTTCTGTAATACCAAAGAGATTTGCTGTCTGGTAAAATTCACAAAATTATTGTTTTGGTCTTTTTTTTATCATGCTGATAAAACTAAAATTATGACTTATTGCACCCCCACTGTGTGATGAAGCCAGGGCCTGCATTCAGCAGTGCTTTTGAGTACGTTTTTGTCTTAATAAACCCTGTAATTTAACAAAATATTTTTTATTGTATGGCTATTACAGAAAGGCAGCAACTGCAAGGCAGGAAGAAGAGGAGAATTTTTACACACCTCTTCTGGTCTTGTTAGTCCATTACTATGTTTTAGACCATTCTCCCAGTGGGAAAGTGTGAAGCATAAGTGCAGGCAGGAGAGTTAAGCTGGAATGTCCTGCAGAGATTCACTATCACAAAGGGTAATACTGCTTTATCGATCCTTTCCACACCGTCTCCCACAGTTGTGTTAAGCCTGTAGCAAGTACAACCTTTACAAAACAAGATCAAGAGATATGCCTTACCATTTAAGTTGAATACTGGCTTTAAAATAGGATAAAAGAATTCTTCTTATGCGTGACATATTGTTGGCATTTTAGTATATACATGATAAAAAAATCCACAGAATGGAAGTTCACATTTATTGGAATTATTATTTATTTTCCAGTCCTGTGGATGCAAGTGGTAGGAACAACTTCACTTTATATAAAGAATAAAGTAAAAAGCAAAGTTATTTTCAACTTTGACCAGACAGCTTTTTTAGAGAATTCAAATCTCCATTCCTCCATATATGCTGTGATGTATTGCTTAGTCATTATTTCATGATTCATACTGTAGGAGTGAACAAAGATTGTCTAAGATTTAGCAAAGACTCTCAGACATCTTTTCATAAATACTTTTTGTAGTATTCCCACTTCTGTTAGACACAATTACTTTGCTCCAGCAATTGGAAATGATGCTTACAAAATTTCTCACTAGCGCTTACTTAGAACATTGGTGCTCCAGGCTTTCAGCAGAATGCTGAAGGGCTTTCAGCTTAGTAATGCAGATTTTTGTTTCAGAGGTTGGCCTATACTTGCTGAGAAGTACGTTAACATGATAGATCTTAATGTCTACTTGGAAAATCACCAGAAAAGCGTCACATGCTGGAGATCTGACTGGATGCTGATACCTGTTATTCTGTTTTACTGGCCTTTGCGTTAGCTTCAGAGGATTAGAGGCAGAGCTGGGTCAGGAAAAAAACAAATGAAATTGGAAGGCTGTTCTGTCCGAGAGCTAGCAGCAGTGTTTCGGTGTGTCCTCTCCTCCACAGCCTAAGTGCCTTATCTCTACAGCCAAAGGTCATTTGTGCTTGAATGCAGTGCATAGGCTTGGCTTTGCAGCTTCCTCCTGTGCGCTGCTTTGCAGGCCTTTATGCCTATGGAAGGAGCAGCTCTACCGCTTTTTCGTAACTGTCAGCCAAGCCTAAGTGCCTTGTGCTAAACTTCAATTTAGGTCAAAGTTAGTTTCAGTGACTGATTTGAGGAATGTTCTTACAACAAACAAAACAAACCAAAACCACCAAATCCAACAACAGCAACTTAAACAGAAAACAAGACCAAAAATAAAACCCAAATTCCTTCCTAAAACAACCAGAAAGCTCCACCAAGCCTCATGTTGCAGATAGCAACATTTCTCAACTTAACTACAATCATGCTGCCACTTGTACTCTCAAACAACAAAGTTGCAGGTTTCCTGTGTTAATTATGTGGAAACAAGAATAAAAAAGCTGCTAGGAAATGGCAGACAAAAGTAGATTCATACACTCACAGAGTGGTTTGGGTTGGGAGGGAGCTTAAAGCTCATCCAGTTCTAACCCCCTGCCACAGGCAGGGACCCCTTCCACTGGAGCAGCTTGCTCCAAGCCCCTGTGTCCAACCTGGCCTTGAGCACTGCCAGGGATGGGGCAACCACAGATTCTCTGGGCACCCTGGGCCAGCGCTTCAGCACCCTCACAGGGAAGAATCTCCCCTCTGCAGGTTAAAGCCATTCCCCTTGGCCTGTCAGTACTCTGATCACCTCAATCAGTCCTGTGTCTTCTGTTTAAGGCTGCTTGACCCACAGTTGATATGTCCCAAGGAGATATTCAGCAGTGAATTGGGAAGGAGCCAGTAGCTGACTTTAGGCAGGAGTTATGGGCAGTATCTCTCACGAAACAGTGTCTCAGATAATCCCCCTCTTTTTCTGCTTTTTCAGCGTGGTTCAGTCTTAGACTCTTCTGCCTGTAAGTTGTTATAATGAATAACATGAATAAACTTTAAAATCCTTGTATTCAATTTTAGATGCAATAAAAATAGTGAAGTACATTGATTGTAGTGCAGTGATCCACTGAATATGTTGTTTACATAGATTACTCTTCCCTAGCGAAAGCACAAGGACTGTAAACAGGTAACTGACTGTCACTGAAGTAAAACTTCAGACTGTAGTTTGCTTTTTTTGTTTCATATGGTATATTGGGGGGGGGGGCAGAATTGCAATAGAAATCAATTCTGAGGTCAGAAACCAGGCAATTGTAAACTTTTCCATTATTTTAACAGTGAATAGATTAAGAAAAGCTCTCTGGCATGCACATGCCACATGAATGGCACTCACAGAGCTTAGAAAATACAATGTATGCCATGCAGTATCTGATAAATAAGAGCAGAATGCTTTATTTCCACAAGTAATTTTTTGCACAATCTTCAAGCAACGTAGAGAAGCACTTCATTGTTTTGAAGCTTCTGGTTCTAATGACATAGCCATTAAATCAGTACAGAGGTTTATAGTTAATTGTTATTATTGTTGCATAGTGTGAAATTAATGTTAAAAATATGTTATTTCTGTGTTAAATATGCACCTTCATGAAGCTCTTCTTTATTATGATCTAGATTGCAGGGCTGATCAATTCTACCATAATTAATTCAAGTCTTGGGATGAACCAATGCCTACCTGTGAAACATAACCAAGAATATTTACAGAGGAGTGGAAAAGGGTGGTAGGATGTTTGGATTGGGAAACTGTAACTGGAACACTGTAACTGGAACACTGTAACAGGAACAGTGCAACTGTAACTGGAACACTGTAACTGGAACGCTGTAACACTGGAACTGGAACACTGTAACACTGGAAGTACTCTGACTTCTAAAAGTTATGGGTAAGGCAGTCAATGGGACTGTGCCTGCAAAGCAAAAATGAGTAAATGAAAACCTGATGTGCTTTTCAGTTGCTAAACTACATTGAGACTTTGGATAAATATCCATGGTATGGTAATTTTAACAAAAATCATTGAATTGGTGCCTCTGCATTGGAAAACAGTCATTCAGTGCAGCAGTCATAGTACAGAACGGTTTCTCAAATACAGGATTTCAGGTGTTAGAGAAAAACTTTTACTGTGTTATTACATATGCATTTGGTAATGCACAATGATTCTTTTAGAAGCTTTGTACCAAGCCATTAGTTTTTATGGTGTTAAAGGACAGCCACACCAGAAGAGTCATTTTACTAATCCATGGCTGTAAATTAGTCCAACTTAAAGTACTTGGTGTGTTTTACAGATGCATGTAGAAAATAGTACACATCTTGTGTACTTCAGATGCAGATGCATTGTGAAAGACAGTAGGTGGGAGCAAGTAATTGACACCAGGAACTTTATCCACTCTGTTCACAGGTACATTGATTCCTAGAGGCTCATCGCAGCCCCTCATAGATTTGTAAGGGAGATGCTGCAGTGGAAGATGTCACTTGCCAATGGCAGGTACTGCTGCCAGTCCATTAATCTGTACTTCTGACCTTCTCTGTCCTAAAAAAAATGGCTTTCCAAGTGAGAATCACAGGCCGAGATGAATAATTCCAGCAGTCTGAAGGCAGCACATGTTCTACAAGTTAAGCACTTCTCCACAATGGTCATTCCATAGCCACTGACAGTGCCTCAACTGTGTATGTAGGAAGTGCTGTAGTTTGCATGGAGTTATGTTTGGGTTTGGGGCTTGATTTTCAATTAATGCTCCTAACATTTAAAATCATTAAATCATTTAAAAACAATTGCTGGGTAAAAGGTACACTTGTGGTTTAGAGAAGCATTCTGAATAACTATTCAGTTCTGATACTCAGATTAATTCCATTTTTTATTTTCTATCTGAAGTATTTATAGCTAGCACAAGGCACAGCCTGTTGAGACATTCCAGTCTAATGTATATGTATTGTTCTTTCATGTATGAAAGGCATAGATATAGTAATAATCCTTTAAATTACTGTAAATAATTATAGTCATGATATGTTAAAAGAATATATCATGATATATATCATACATCTATACATATATTGGAATATTTACATATATATCAATCATACATACATATATATCAATAGACCATACACCATTCTGGTGTGGTGGCTTTCAGAGAGGCATGCGTGTGTCTTTGTATGTCAAGGACTGCAGAATACATGTAAGGTAAAAGAACTGATGTATTCATACACCTGAAGCTCATCCCAACCCTGAGTCAAGATGCTTTTGAGCTTTGGAGGGGAAGAAAAAGTTCTGTATTATCATTTTTTGCACAGCTTTGCTATTTGGTTCCATTAGGGATTGGAAATGTGAAATATTATGGAATACTGGCTGTCAATCTGAGCAAAACCTAGTAGTAGTGGAAATCTCATTAGCCTGTCTGTCAGGTGAGATCTAAAACTCAGGTCCTGACCACTTGTGGTCATTAAAGAACTCGCTCACTGTTCACAGGAGTAAAGGTGTTAAATGCAGTGTCTTGGATAAATTCCAACTTGCAAATTAGATATGGTCTCAATTTCCTACCAGTTTAATTCTTTGCTTCTTGTTCTTAACTACAGTATAATAATGCTTTGAGTTATTAAACAGCTGCTCACTTGTATCCTAAGCATGTCTGATTTTCCTTGATAGGAAAAGTTTTATAACAGAGTATGTTATACATTAATAGTAATACAGAAAAATCTCATAAGCAATCTGAAGTGGAAACTGCAGTGTTGAAGCTTTAGCATACAATAATTTGCTCCTATGTTGCCAAAAATGTATATGCTGAGTTCATTACTGGCTCTTCATTTTTAAGCTAAACCCCACTGTTCCTAACACTGGTAGGATTGATGCAGAACCTGTCTGTGGCACATAGTGCAGTAATACTCTCAGAACACACTCTTCCTGCTCATAGAATGTACAAGTGATCAGTGCAAATAGATCAGTGTAACTAGAACACAGCCATTTTCTGACCAGGTTCACTTCATATTTTGCACTGCTTTCCAGGTCTGCCAGCAGAACTGAACTCCTAGAGCCACGGGCAGCTTGTAACCAGCCATCATCCCTGCTCAGGGTTGCCTGTGTGAATTCTGTACCTGTAGAGATTAAAGATGTGTTGGTTCATACACATATTTGTCTCTACATACTAACAGCAGTTTGTTCTGTCAGTTTTCTTTCTGTGTTCGTTCTCATTTAGCATACCACAGGGTTCAGAGACGCAGCAATACCTAACCAAGACATGGGGGTCATGTAGGCATTCTCCCTGTGAAGGGCATGAGGGCATAGCATCTGGCTTTGGTGTCTTCCAGCAACCTCATAGATTGCAGTGGCACTGAAGAATCTTTCCAGCCTTCAGAATAAGGCACTCATGGTATCTTTTTCCCTCCTTTCAGCTCCTTGCCCGACAGCATTTAGCTGTATATGGACAGTGCAAATTCTCAGAGTGCCATCTGCAGTCATTCATTCACCTTTCATCAATATCTAAGGACTTCCCTGGCTGTTGTTTTGTAAGTCTTCTCATTCACATATCGATAACACTGTCTTATTTAAGACATGGAGACTTACTCTCCCATCTGCTAAGGCTCTAGGGGAATAAGAATACCTTAATTTCAGCTTGTTCTTTTTTTTCTGTATCTCAGATAATTTAGATGTATAGGAAATACCATGAGCAGATGATGGTTTACAAGTGAAAGAGCAGAATTATCACATTCAGGACTGAAGGAGTGGCTTAACTGTGTCTCCTTGTATAAAACCAAACCAAACCAACCAACCAACCAAACTAACAAAAAACCAAACCAAAACAAAACAAAAACCAAAGAGAAGCGCTATCTCATTTCAAGTATGTTCCAACACCATGCATTTAAGCATCTCCTTGCATTTCATATCCACAGTTATCATTTCAGGCATGGGCACATTATCTGCTTACTGCAGAGTAAGTCAAGCTGTTTTCACAAGTCATCTGTTCTGTGGTGACTGACTAATCATGTTCTTGGACCACAGCAAATGGTTTTGTTACCTCTGGGAAAACCACCTTATATCTTCATGGAGTACAAGTACTCGCACAGTCATAGCAGAGTGTTGATGCAGCACGTTTACAGCAGAATTTACTTTCCTTAGTTTGACGGTCTCTTTCCATTAGTTACATGAGATGTTTGTCTTTATCTTATTTCCTGATATCTCATTTTTAAAAAGCACCATATCCTCATTTTTTATACACTGCCTATTTCCTACATCCATCCAAGTACTCTTTAGTTTAGACTAGTCCTAGCCCCTGAATTATGCATACTCAGCTTGGCATTCAGGGCAGCACGTGCAACATTTCAGTAGAAATTACATTTCTGTGTCCTTTCCTCAAAGATGTACTTCTGGAACATTGGAGTGTGCTTTGAAATCCAGTGAGAATACACTATAGAACCAGGAAGGAATCATATAGATAAGTAAACATTATATATGAGCATTTGTTGTTAATAGTAGTCATTTTGTAATACTCATAGGAATCCAAACTGTTGTTTCATGTTTGCAAAATTTCATGTATTTCATTTTTAATCTTTCTTCTTTAATCTTAGTAGGTATGCTTACAAACATGCCTTATAAAGAACATGTTATTATTCTCCCCATCTCTTTGTGCTTTAATAACATGGTAAAAATATGTTCATACTATTAGGAGAACTCTAAAAATCTGTTGTTTTGTTTTTTTTTTTTATTTTATGAAGTTCTTAAGTTACTTTGCAGTTATTCAAAACCTACAGTAATCAAGTGGAACAAATCTACCTTGATGATATATAGTTTATAAAACTACACATATTTCATGTCTTCCACTGGTCAAGGTTGGTACAAGGGCTTTGTATTGTGTATGGTGAGAAGTGCCATTTATGACGAGAGTTGTGTGCTGGTAGAGTTTTGTCTGTGTTTAAGTGCTGGCAGGGTCAGCACTTACGTATGCTTTTCTCTTGGTCTCACCAGGGCAGGTAACAGGATGACAACAACTTATTCAACTCTTAAAGGATTTTGAAACCCTACCAGGAAATGCAATAAAAAAAGTCATCTTTATTTCAGTACTTTTTCTCTTCTGTGGTAACTCAAATATTTGCCCGATTTGCATGTGTCTTTTAGCATGTGTCTTAGTACTTTGTCTCATGAACGCATTGTTCAGTAATACCTACTGCATGTTGATATACCTCAGCAGAATGGTAACCAGTTTCTTTGAATAAAAAGCAATGGAATAAGAGCTTGTTTCCCTTTCTCGATTTTGAGGATGCCTCACCAGTTTAGGTCAAGCATTGTACAGGTGATGGGAATCAAACAGAAAAGACTCTAGCAAGTGCCTTTTTATTAATATTGTTGCAAATGGAGTGAATTCTGTAAAGCATTTGCATGGGTTCATATGGATGCCAGCTTTCCTGCCTCCTTCTGCAGTGCAGTTTGAGTTATCTCTCAATTTTAACCTTAAATTAATGTTTCAAAAAAAACAGGGGGCAAGGAAGTGGTTGGAGAGTTCGGGATGGGAAGAAAAAAGTTCAGTGGATCCTTTTTCCCTTCGCATGTTAAGAAAGGTCCTGAGCTGGTTCACTAAAAGTGAGAAGTAATTACTGTATTTATTATACAGCCGCCTGACTCCTTAGTGTCCTTAGAGAAAAACTAAGGAAATGATCAGCCAGTTCCTCCTAAATGCAGTGTGAATTTTACTTTCCTGAGAGGTGAAATATATGCCTGTGAACCTCTGGCCAGTCAGGAATTAATAATGATGGATCTCTGAGAACTGCAGTTGATCATAGGATCAACTCCGACATGATGCCTTTATTTGGTTGGATTTAAAAGTGACCTATTGTTAAAAAGATGAAATATTTTCTCAGCCATTCCTTTTCCTATTCAGTAAGCAAAGCAAATACAGTGTAAGGCTTAGGAAGCTGTAGGGTATTGAAATCAGTGAGAACCTGTCTTCTGCAGGTTCTGTCTTCTGTTCACTCACAACAGCTACGACTGGCTGTGCTGCCTTTCAGTCTGCAGCTCAAAAGCTTAGAATTCACCAAAGGAAGTTTGGTTCTGTGCTTCCAGAAGCTGTTGTGTTCTCACTGGTGTAAATCGTGCTGTCCTCAGCCAAACAACTAAGGATGCTCACACAGAATTTTTCTGGTGCTCTGTCAGAAACGAGACTTTTCTTTGAAGATGTGATTGATTGATCTTTAATAACTGTCTCCTGAGACACGCTTTTTTTTCCCAATTATCTGTTGGAAGAAGATTTATTTTTTTTTTTTATTTAAAATTCCAGACTCTATGCAGGGTTTCTTTGTTTAGCAAGTCAATCTTATTTAAGTTATAATGTGTCTGATCTACCAGCTATAAGTTGAAATCATATTGCCTTCCTTAAATTTATGAATAAAGTACTGCTGTAGAGAGATTTTCACGTATGAACAGGGAGGCAGGGAGAGATGTTGGATGTTTAATGAAAACTGGATTTAAAGTGACAATACCCTTCCTTTCCCTAAACATCATAATATCTTCACTATTTTTCCATCATGTGAATACATGAAGATGATAAATGGCAGTGTTATTATATGGGAATAATATTTCCAGTATTTCCAACACAAAATGATGGAAAGACATTTTAATAAATGTTAATAAATTTAATTTAATGTCCAGTTCAGGAAATAATTGACCACAGGTGTTAGGAATAGTGAATAGTCCTGCTAGCTTACCTGGAACTATTAATTGAATTATACTTCATGAAACATGTAGAAATTTATGTAATAGCATCCTCAGGAAGAAATAAAATAGTTTGGCAGTAAATGATCACTTTAAAATTATGTAGGTATTGAAGAGTGTCAATGTTGGGACAAGTCCAGAGGAGGACCACAAGAATGATCAGGGGCTGGAGCATCTCCCATAGGAAGACAGGCTGAGAGAGTTGGGGCTGTTCAGCCTGCAGAAGAGAAGGCTGCGTG
>JBAFWW010045268.1:0-20882 GCA_036873685.1 Agapornis canus
ATGGGTTGGACTTGATGATCTTAGAGGTCCCTTCCAACCTGGTGATTCTGTGAATATCTAAGAGGCAGCATTTCAGATAAAGGGGAAGTAAAATTTTTAGGAAAGAAAAAAAAAACCCCACTAATTTTACACCAGAGCTGTGAATAGCTGAAGTCAGACCCTCGCCAAAGCAAACTCACCAGTGGATATTCTTGTTCCACAATTAATATCTCACTGCATTTAGGAAAATCTGTCATCGCCAGAGGAATCAAAATAAATTCATAGAAATTTTTAAATGCTGAATCAGTGATAATAGTGTCATATAAAAGTTACTTCCTCTCAGTAATATAGAGAGTCAAGCTTCTACCTGTGGTATTTCCAGGAGCAAGAAAAACGCATCTGAGGTAATCATTCAACAAAACCTTTGGTGGTCAGACTCCCACCTCAGCAGAAAAATCTGTTCAGGAATGAGCTGGGAAACAAACATGTGCTTCTATGGTATTTAAGTGCTACAGAAATAGTGAAAATAGGTGTGAAATAAATATGTGCTTTTTTCATATTTACAGATTGCTCTTGAGGCTTCAATTACTGTGTGTAATATTAACTATTTTTAAATACGTCTTCTGCCTTAACGAAGCTTTGGGTGACATGGTTTAGTGTGAGGTGTCCCTGCTTATGGCTGGGGGGTTGGAACTAGATGATCTTAATGTCCTTTCTAACCCTAACTATTCTATAATTCTTATCCAGCATCACAAAATGGCCTAACATCATTCTGCTGGAGAAAAAATAACATGTTTATTTTGCTTTTTCAATGATAGGGATGTTTAGGCAAGGTTGTACTGCTTTCAGAGTAATCACACCTAATATTGATGAAGAGGCTTCTATGATGGAGGATGTTGGAATGCAAGATGTTCATTTTAATGAAGTAAGTAAACATAAGAGTGTTAAAAGTGATGCACATTGAAGTGTTGTCTGGTTTTCCAAGTTTTGTGTTTCAATCTGGAGGCTGGCTAATGTGATGGATATTACAATTATTTTCTTAGCTGTTCTTCTAATCCTAAAACTGAAATAAAATGCTTCTGTGAGCTGTCTTGGGTTTAGAGAATTTACTATCTATATTTGTATTAAATAAAGCAGTAGCACATCATCTCAACACCACTACTGGAGTAAAAGTAATCAAAATTTTCAAACTTAAACAGGGAAGATTTAGGATATATAAGGAAGAAATTCTTTACTGTGACAGTGGTGAGGTACTGGAACTGGTTGCCTAAGGGTTGTGGCTGCCCCATCCCTAGCAACGTTCCAGGCCAGGCTGGACAGGGCTTTGAGCAACCTTGTCTAGTGTGCGGTGTCCCTGCCCATGGAAGGGGTGTTGGAACTATATGATCTTTAAGGTCCTTTCCAACCCAAACCATTTGTGATTCTGTAATTTCAAAAATAAGTTTTTAAGCTAGTTGACAGGATGGACACTAATGTGGCTTATTAGAGTTAGTAAGATGGTTTTTTTGGGGTTTGGGTTGTTTTTGGGGTTTTTTTGGTTTGTTTTTTTTGTTGTTTTTTTTTTTTTCCATAAACTGACTTTGATTTAAATGTTACTACACCAGCAATCATGAAAATTTGTTTAGTGGTTTGTTGTTGGTTTACAGTTTCCTTAAGCAAATCCACCATAACAATGGAAATAGTTTAACCGACACCAGACTTACATCAGTGTTGATTTTTTTTCTGGCTTAAGTTTCATTCCTTGTGTCTTCACTGATCCATCTGTGCTCTACAGTAAATTTTACTATTAAGAAGCTTATGTAAAAAGAAAATAAATAATCTTTTTCCTGAAGAGCTACATCTGCACTGTGTATTAGTCAGTACAGGTGGTAGAGGGAGGTACAGACTGCCTGGATTTTTGTTTGGTTTGTTTGGGTTATATATATATATATATATATATATACACATACATATACATATACATATATATATGTATAATTTTGTTTTAGTCTGTATATGGCAAAGGTGTATGACAGTTAATTTGACTCTGCAAATTGTGGCTATACTAACAGATTTAGGAGGAACAGATGAAAGACTTAGGGGTTTAGGCCTAGGGTACCTGTGTTTTACTCCTAAGTTCTGGTTGTGCTTTGGTCTGTAGTTTTAAGACAAAATTTGTTGACTTGCCTTTTTCTGGGGAGGCAGGAATTGGAATTAACTTGAAATAATGAAATAAAGTGGTTTTTCTTTCCAAGGAAACCCAATACCAGATTGCTTTGTTTGCTTGTTTGTTTTAATTTATGCGCTATAGTCTTTAAACCACTGATTTTCCTGATCCAGCATGGAATCTAGCATGTTACTCAAAATGAAATATAAGCTGCTGTAAGCAAGCCAAGAGTTGAGTTACTAGTGACTATTGCTGATGGAACATTTTGTTAGAAATTCTTATCAGTACCTACCTGACAACCCATTTGACAGATGTAAATTCTTCTTATTTTTTAAATTGAAACATTTAAAAATTTATTCTTCTCATTAGTCAGTCCCTGCAAAAAGAATATACTGCTTTTTCTGGGACATTGAACCCTGCACAAATTTATTTCCATCTCTCAGTATTTCCATGGAATGGAGGTAAGCCAAGAGTGAAATTATAAGCCTGTGAAGCTTGCAAAGCCATCAAACCTTGCCAAATTTAATTTTTCTCTGGATGCAACCGTTTTTAAACTTAACCATGTACTACTCTGACTCACTGAGTATTGAAAAAAGTTACTGTCAGATAACTTCGTATAGCTTGCCCCAAATAGGGAAGAACTGTGTGGTTTTTAGTAGACTAAAAATCACGGATAAATTCGGGTGACCAGTGTTTTACAAAAGTACTTCAGAGCAGTTAGTCTGGTTGCTTCATGAATAGAAACGTATTCATATATGGACTGATTTCTCAGTGTGTTCTTATGTGAGCAAAACTGTACTAGCCTAAAAAAAAGAAAGTCATATTGGGTACAGAAATCCAAGAAGAAACGTATCTTTCAAGCTGTAGTTGACTACTACTTTACTACTGAGCAAAATGGTGATCTAATGGGAATTCTTCCTGTACTTGGTAACAAGAGTCACGTGGAATTTCTTAAAACTTAGGATTTCCCTGGATGCTCGTTACGTTAAAGTGAAATCTCTAACAGACTAATTACAAGTAGGGGTGATGAGAGGGCATCTCCTAAAAGGGGCAAAATACCTTTTATATTCTCCAGATGATATAAAGTCTTCCAAATCAAGTGAAATTTGCCTTAAGCCCTTATGTGGTTTCTCATTTTAAAAAACGAAATTTTAAAAGTTCCCAATTCTAATAATAAAAGAATTTTCTTTCAGCCTGGGGCTACCCTGACTCATTTCTGAAAGTAGCCAGTTGGGGAAAAAAATAATAAATAAAATTTTGGTTTGATTTGGTTCAGGGGTTGGCTTTTTTAAACAACGTTACTGTGTGCGTTTCAGTTAAACAGCTGACTACCCTGACAGCCTTCTGGGCAGCACAAGGCAAATTCGTTTTGCAATACTAAAAAAAACCCCCAAACTTCTGAGTTTCAGAAATAGGAAGGTAAAAGTCTAGAATCTGGTATCCTTTCCATGCTAGACGTTGCTGTAAGCAGTCCATCTGTGAGAGATCTGAGCTATAGCTAACAGGCCTGTGGCAGGTGCCAGTTTCCATGCAGATGAAGGTTGGAAACAATTTCAGATTCTTTTGATTTTTTTCCCCAAATAAATGTTGCCAGAATACAGCTACGTCACAGATACTGAGTCAGTCTCTACCTCCCTGTTTGGGTTTGGGTTTTGTTATTTTTTCTCTTATTTAGCTATGACTTTCCATGGGAGGATTTTCTCTAACTTGCAGATTGGTAAATGAAAGTGCTTCAAAGGTCACATTATATTATAAGTGATCAACATCCAGTGTAATTCAATTTATCAAAGCACTTTATGAAAAGCAGAAATAGGTACTTACCCAAACACATAAGATGCCTGAAGTATGGTGGTGAAGGCTGGTATTCTTCAGGGATACTCGGGCTGATTTTGTTTGACATCTTCATTAGCAAAGTAGGTCATAGGATATGGTGTATCATCAAGTTTGTGGGCGAAACTAAATGATATGCTGGAGGGCAGGGCTGCTGTTCAGAGGGATCTCAAACTGAAGCAACACAAAGCTTCTCAAAGTTCTACAAAGACAAGTGCAAATCCTCATATCTGTTAAAAAGTCAGCCAGTGTATCAGCTCAGCCTGGGGACAGACTGGCTGGGCAGCAGCTCTGCAGAAAGACCTGGGAGCTCTGGTTCACAAGAGTTTAAATGGGAATCATCAGTGTAACCTTGTGGCAGCAGAGGCCAGTTGCATGCTGGGTTACATTAGGAATAACATGGAGTCAAGAAAAGAAGAAAAGTAGGATTTCCCACTTCCACTTGGCCTTTGTGGTGCCCCATGTGTAATCTTGTGCCCAGTGCTGCCCCCCCAAAGTCAAGAGAAATATCAAGAAACTGGAAAAAGTCCAGCTTCTAAGGGGGCTAATGGAAGAATCAGAACTTTTCTAAGAGGTGTGCCATAAAAGAGTAAGAGGCCATTAACAGATTACAAACAAAACTCTGGTTGGGTATATGGAAAAAAAAACCTTTTCCCATGAGAACGGATAAACACTGAGACAGGTGGCCCAGAAATGTTGTGTCCTTTTCCTCCCTCCTATCATCTCTCCACTCATCTTTTGCTTTTTATGTATTTTTCATGTATGCAAACAAAATTTTGCCACTTTGCTGTATTTGGATTCCCTCTGGTGTCTGAGTTAAGACTCTTGACATAAAACAGTGTTTGTGGGTAATCTTGAGGGCCAGCAGTGACACTGGTCTTTCTGTTATCACCACCTAGTCATTGAGGGTGGTGATATTGGGGAATCTGTACAGCCCCATAATGACTGGGGGAAAGAAAGAGATGCTTTGAGGACCATTGCAGCACATGGATAAGGGTAGCATTTTTCAGTCTCTTTTTGCAATCAGTATTTAAGTAGACTTTTCTTAGTGATCTCTTCATGTTATCTTAGTCCCCTGTCAAAGGGAGGAGGGCAATAGAATAGCACTGAATCCCTTCTAAGGATAAGGTGTTATTTCCAGCTTCTGGCTTCACCACTACAATGCAAGAATGGTACCAGAAGGTCTCAAGGAGTAGAAATGTCATGTCTTCTGACACTCCTCAGTCTCAGACTTGGATTCTCTTGGAGGTTCTTGGAGCTCCAGACATGTTTGAAGAGGACAGATTTATGATAGGGTTTGTGGAAGCAAATGAGCTTCTTCACAAAAATTCTTCTGACCAAGTATATGACAGCTTTCTCACAGGAGCTCTAAGCGTTCCGTGGTATCTATAAAATTGTTTGTTGTAAATGCGGTAATGGACTTAGCCAAGTACTTTCAAATTTATGAAAACCGGAGCAAACTATTATTATCTTAGTTTTGTTGCACTGACTGAAACAGAAAAAATCAAATGCATGGAAAATAATTACGACAAAAATGCTTTTTGTGGTAAATACAAAGAATATGAGTGCAGACTCAGACCATTCTGTTTTGTTTTGAGGCAAGATCTCCCTTTTCGTTGGAAAGAACTTTGGTGTAATTATTTGCTGTGCTTTTCATGAGTACTCAGTATTTTTCGTTTTTCAAATGTGTATCCAAATCTAGGATGTGCTGATGGAATTGTTGGAGCAGTGTGCTGATGGACTCTGGAAGGCAGAACGCTACGAACTCATTGCTGACATATATAAGCTTATAATTCCTATTTATGAAAAACGGAGAGATTTTGAGGTAGTGAATTCATCATAAGTAAATTCAAGTGGGGAAAAAAAAGTCCTCATTTTTCTGGTCTTACCTGCATGACACATTGGACATCACAGAACAAGAATATTTAAATTGTAAATGAAATATGAATGTGTTGAAAATTTGTTTAATTTTAAATAATTAATATTTTTTCCTTAAATAATTAAAAATTAATAGTGTACTATTCCACATAAGTTTATTATTATTGTATATATTATTATTTATTAAATTATTCTATACAATAGGTTTGTATGCAGAACTTACTACTACTGTTCAATGAAATAACATTTTTAGTTATTATTAACTACAAGGACATAAGTTATTGTTGTTTTAAGATAGGAAAGTTCTAGTTTATTTGTTTACCCCATGACTGTTTCTTATTTTTAGAGGCTTGCTCATTTATATGACACTCTTCATCGAGCATACAGTAAAGTAACAGAAGTTATGCATACAGGCAGGAGACTGCTGGGAACTTATTTCAGGGTAGCATTCTTCGGACAGGTGAGTTTTGTTTAAGTTTCATTTGTAAAATAAATTGAGGTTCTTCTTACTGTGTAGAGCAGACAATGTTTACTATTTCATCATCTGTATCGATACCATGACATAAAAAGTACAAGAAATGTGTTCAGAAGAAATAATTAAACACCATCTGTAATTCATTTTAAAACATGCATCAGTTCCAGTACAGTTTCTTTCTTATTTTTCTCAGTAAATTTTTTGCCTTTTTTTCCTTTTTTTTCTTTGATTTACTACCTTAAGGCAGCGGTAAGTTTTCTATAATGTCAGTTCTTAGCAATGTATTGACTTAATGTCTGTAGTGCTACAGTGTGGTTTGCAAGGCTGCTTCTTAGATTGGTATGCATTAATGGCCATTGCGATTCAAAAATCAACATTAAGTTCCATTAGAGAACAAATCACTCTTTTTCTGTGCATCAGTATTGCATGCTTTGAACAAAATTTCTGGCTCTGTATTGGACAGCTTCACATCCTCTAATATGTGTCTAGAATGCATATGTATGGTACCACGCAGTATCAGTTATTACACTTTCTACATGCATAGCCCAGTTGCTTATTGTTCAGCTGAGCATGGAGAATTGTAAAATGCTCTAAGCAGTATAACTTTACATGTATTCTGTTGTTTTTTATAACTTTATAGCAATACCAGTTTACAGACAGTGAAACAGATGTTGAGGTAATTACAGTAACTGCTTACAAAGCAAGCAATGCAGTAAAAACTACTGCATTTCACTTTAGTTTGATGTGGGTATTTTTGTCAATCTAGCCTGTGTTTATACATGACATGTTGTGCTTTTCTATTTTGTCTGTTCCGTTTATGACAAAAATATTTGTTTTCTGGTTGCAAATGTGAACTCTGACATGGCTTGTTGTTTTAAACCAATGACCTGTTTCACTTCCCTAACTTGCTTTTAGTTACAGTTTTAAAAAAATGCTTTATGTAATAAAAATAAAGAAGTATGTGCCAATCTAGTACAACATAAAAGTAAGATCACTACAGTTAAATTTCATTTTATATAATTTTTGATTACTACATAAAGAAAAATTTCGGAGTATTTTTATGTTAGCTATTGCCAAAATTCTCACTTGTGAATCAGATAGTCCTGTTAGGCAACAAGATTTCTGTTTTGGCAAGTGAAACAGTGCTGAAAATTCACTTTTGAATAAAAGTGAAGAAAAGTTATCTCAAAGGCTTGTCACACCATAAAAGTACAATAAAACTTTAAAATTTTAACTATGTTTCCATCATCTTTCACTCATTCTGTTGTAGATAAGTACATTTTTATGTTTGTTGTTTTGTTTGGGGTTTTATCCTCTTAGGAAACCTTTTTTACTTAGATTTTAATTTCTCTTTATTTATGTTTGCTTGAATTCTGATGTTAAATGTTTATATTTGCTTTGAACCACACACATTATGTCCATCTTAATCATTGTGCTATGTAGTTTTTTTTTCCCCAAGATTTTGATTACTTTGTTTTTTACAGGGATTCTTTGAGGATGAAGATGGAAAAGAATATATCTACAAAGAGCCCAAACTCACTCCTCTTTCAGAAATTTCCCAAAGACTTCAAAAACTCTACTCTGACAAATTTGGATCTGAAAATGTCAAAATGATTCAGGATTCTGGCAAAGTATGATCTTTATTCACTCTAAAATTCTAATATATTGCTTCACTAATCAACTTGAAATACTGTGGGTTCACTGTCATTTGACACACAAATATATGTGTTTAAAAACTCTACTGGTTGAAGGACATGAGAGAACTATTATCAAATAATAAGTTTATCTTTAAGAACAACCAAAAAGCTTCATTGTCATAGTGTTACCTATTATAATTTAATATAATTAATTATATTTATAATATAATTATATATTAAAATAATAATTGCATCTTAGGACAAATTTGAATTATGATCATATTCTGAGTTACCTTTCACTATGTTTCTTGCCAGTTCACACAGTCATTCTTTGCAAGTTTTTTCCCTTTTTTGCCCCTCAATAGCAGTGTCCAGACTTTCTTCTGAAGTAAGAAACAGGCACCTCTTCTGAGGAAAGTAGCAAAAGTAAATAACATTTTAATTCTGTATCAGTTGTTCTTATCCTTTGCTGTCTGTGAGCCTGTTCAATGTTATAAATGCTTAAGCTGTAGAAAAAATATGCTCACACAGAGTCATCTGGTTAAATCTAAATTTGTCGTAGGAAATGCTTTCCTTTGTAATTGAAGGCTCCAAAACTGGTGAACTGAAGAGGGCTACAGTGTCCTGTATACTGAGAAGAGCAAATGCTGCACAAGATGCGTTCGTGTATTCCTTTTGTTGCCTTCCCCAGACAATTTTTCATCTTCAGTTAGCTTCAGAGTTTATGTTCATTTGTTTTTTTTATAATTTCCTGTCTTCTGTTCCTCAATTCCACCGGTAAGATCACAAAGTTCTGAGCTTCTTGACCTTAAAGTGCAGCGATGGCAGGCTTTTCAAAACTGGAACCTTAAAAAAAGAGGAAGATGTAGGCAAGGGCTAGATTTCATGCTGTGGATGGCGAGGGATTTATGTTGTAATCTCAGTTTTTCACAGCTCTTCCAGTTTACTGAATTTTTTCCAGTTAATTATAATGCATTTGTTAAATCCACCACTTAAGTTCCAGTCTAATCAGCTTAACCAAACAACTGATTAAAAAAATAATTAAGCAGCATGTTCCAATATAAAAAGGATAACAGCAGGGAGACCTTAGCTGTGATCCCACTTTACTCCAGGTAAACTGGTGACTTCATGTGTGTATTATTCTTCACTATGAGGGTGATGAGGCACTGGCACAGGTTGCTCAGAGAAGTTGTGGCTGCCCCTTCGCTGGCAATGTTCAAGGCCAGGCTGGATGGGGCTTCGAGCAATCTGGTCTAGTGGAAAGTGTCCCTTCCCATGACAAGGGCGTTGTAATTGGATGTTCTCTATGGTCACTTCCAACCCAGACCATTCCGTCAGTTTATTTGTATTGTTTTTCTCACTTAGTTTATACAAGTGAAATGGCTCAGAGACAGGCAGGGATAATGTGAATGTTTGACATGGGACTAAAATGGTAGGCAACAACTTCCAGAAAAATGCACAGGCTTAAGCTGCCTTCTTTATCCCACGGTTGGGGGAATTCACAAAATAAAATAAAAAGAAAAATATCTTTGGTCCATTTAGGGAGGTCTTATCTGTTGGTGCTGGAGACAGTTGCTCCTTTTACCAAATTAAACATCTGCTGGTTCATGAGGCCCTCACCCATCCAGTCCTAGAAGCAGAAAAAAAAGAACTGAATAGTGAAACCTTAAAATTGCTCTGCTGTCACCACTGTATTCTTTGGGACCTCAGAATTGAGACAGGCAGGTTGGGAGGAGTGCCTTCTGGAGGTAATATCTGAACTATATATGATGTAGGGTTTTATTTTTAAGTATTAATGGTTTTTTATTAGTAGCAATTTTACATCTCCAGTCTACAATTGTATCAGCTTCATGAAAGACAGACATTTGTTTCTGAGTTCTCTACCTGTGCCTTCCAGTATTAATCATGGGTATAATTTGGTAATATGTTTTTGTTCGCGGTTCTGCATACGGCAGTTATCAATGAGTATTTAAATAAAATAACTAAAGAACCCTCGTAGTATGCTGTAAAGCATCATTTTATGTTCCTTCCTTCTGAATAGTTAGAAACTGAGAGCAGATAAACCTTGTGAGAGCATTAATGTTTCTTGTGTTTTCAATAATGTAAGGGTTAAGAGACCAAATTTAATTTCCAAAAGTTGTGTAACTTCAATTAAATCCATTTTATTCACAATTTCACCTATTTGATTATTTTTTGTTACCATTTTTAAAGGTAAATCCTAAGGATTTAGATTCAAAATATGCATATATTCAAGTTACGCATGTAATTCCGTACTTCGAAGAAAAAGAGCTGCAAGAACGAAAAACAGATTTTGAAAGGACTCATAACATTCGTCGCTTTATGTTTGAGATGCCTTTCACTCAAGCTGGTAAAAGACAAGGAGGAGTAGAAGAACAGTGTAAAAGACGGACTATTTTAACAGGTACTGATTGAGTGCAAATTTCCTTTAAAAGAAAACTTATTTGGGGGTGGGGGGGGAAGGTTATACTTAATTCCTGATACTAATATTTCCTGTATGTTGTGTATTTTGTCAGAAAAAATCCTTTAGTAGATTTCACACGACTGTTGGAGGTAACAGTTGCAAAGTATACTAAAATACTGTTAGACAAAACAACCTTTTAAAATCAGTAGTTATTGGTAGCAGTAATGTTGTGATCTTTCTTTGCTGTAAAGCTATGCATATTTACATTTTCAATATTTTGTTTCCCTGTACATTTGATAGTATTTCTGTTATATAATTGG
Organism: Agapornis canus; assembly: GCA_036873685.1. Taxonomy (NCBI): domain Eukaryota; kingdom Metazoa; phylum Chordata; class Aves; order Psittaciformes; family Psittacidae; genus Agapornis; species Agapornis canus. Next base: position 10,688 of record JBAFWW010045268.1, read on the forward strand.
GCATATAATTAAATTGGGCAACTGATTGCTTCAAAATGAGAATTTAGTATAAAATTCTATCAAAACGCACCTTATTGAAATACTTCAACTATACGAAACCCTTTTCCACCCATAGCTATACATTGTTTCCCATATGTGAAGAAGCGCATTCCAGTAATGTACCAGCACCACACTGATTTAAATCCAATTGAAGTAGCCATTGATGAAATGAGTAAAAAAGTTGCAGAACTGAGGCAGCTTTGCTCTTCAGCTGAAGTGGATATGATCAAATTGCAGCTGAAGCTACAAGGAAGTGTCAGCGTTCAGGTAAGACCATATGCTTTTTCATCCAGCTTGAAGTTTCATTTGCTTCTGTCCTTGAACAAGTGTATAAGTAGCGTTTTATCATTTGTTTCTATTCTTGTATATTCAAGAATATCCTAGATTAGAAATATCATCACTGTTTGCAGCTATTTTCAGAATAGGAAACGCAACAAAAGTGTTTCAGGTAAATACTGATCATGGACAACTACATGAAAGGATTAAGATTCATCCTTGGAATTTATGGTGGTCTGATTCACACCAGGTTTTGGTTTATAGCTGAAACTACCATAAAGTGGTGACTTCCCATATGAGAATGAATGAGCACATTTTGCCTAGGTTTTTCACTGTAGGTTCAACATGGTCATTACTTCTTTTGTATTTTGGTAAGATCTGTATGGAGGTGAAGAAGTGACAAAATATTGGAGTGGGGTATTAGCAGAAAATCTCACTGTCAAACATTTTTGTTTTGCCTAAGGATAGCAAGAACTGAATCAAAAATCATAAAGATTCAGCAAAATAAAGTATATGAAGCAATTGTAGCATATACGAATCAGTATGGTAAGAGTCTTAATTAACAAGTGATAGAACAAGAGGTAATGGCCCCAAGCTGCACCAGGGTTTGTTTAGGCTGGATATTAGAAAAAGATTCTTCACTGAAAAGGTGATTAAGCATTGGAACAGACTGCCTAGGGCAGTGGTGGAATCACTGTCCCTGGAAGTGTTCAAAAACCATGCAGATGAGGCCCTCAGAGGCATTGTTTAATGCTCTTACATTCCAACTCCAGCAGTTATCCTCTGAAATAAGTCTAGCTTTTTTGAAATCCTTAGACAAACAAATCAGACAGACACCTGTAGCAGGTTTTATCGCTAAGACAAAATGTCAGAGAATTGACTTTACTTTGTAATTCTTGTTCTTTTTAGGTTAATGCCGGTCCATTAGCGTATGCAAGAGCTTTCTTAGATGATACAAACACCAAAAGATATCCAGACAATAAAGTAAAGCTACTAAAGGAAGTTTTTAGGTATGTTTTTTGGGAGGGGGAATGACTTTATCAAGACTTAAAGAATTCTTTTAACACTTCAGTTTTCTGATTGCCTTAAAAACATGCTGTAAGCTGCTATTTTGAATTAACCTTTCGGATTTTATATTCCTGATTGAGATCTTCTTTTGTTATCTAAACCAGGCAATTTGTTGAAGCTTGTGGGCATGCTCTGGGTGTAAATGAACGACTTATAAAGGAAGATCAATTGGAATATCAAGAAGAAATGAAGGCCAACTACAGAGAAATGGCGAAAGAGCTTTCTGAAATAATGCATGAACAAGTATGTGCTGAAATTAATTTTACATACCAGCATTTACAATGTAGCTGTAATTGAACCCACTAGTAAAAGTGTATATAATGCTTTATGCAAAAGGGTCGTTTCAGGGGCTTCTGTATTTTTTTTCTAGTGGAGTATAAGCATATCATGAAATTATGGAACATTTTTTTTTTCTGTTGGTGAATATTCTGCAAATGCTTCATTAAGAAAGTAATTTAGGTTGGCACCAGCCTTTTTCTTTGTAGGAGAGGACGACTACAGTAAGGACAAAATATTTAATGACATGAATATATATATCATCTATATTTCATATGTGTAGTTACAGAGGTCTCTATTGAGTAATCCAAAGACCTTAGTCTGTACTTCCTGGTAACTAAGGGGGATTTAATCTGTAAAGAGCCCTTTTTCTTTAGATTTTGGAGGAATGATCATTTACTTCTGCAACAGAGAGTTAACTGTCTTTCAGGAGGTATTCCAACATGTTTCACTATAGGCAAGCTGGATATATAGGAGAAGGAAAAACAGAACTCTTATGGAGTGAGATGTAGGACTTTGCATCTGGGATCTATGGTAGAAATGTTTCCTGACTTCAAAGGCAAAGAAATTATTTCCAGGAGGACAGGGGAGCTGAAGATTGATGCTTGATCCCTGCCTTCTTGATGTTTTTATTTATCTCATATTAATCACTTCAGGTTCCTTTTCTTTACTCCACTCTTTATTTGTATGATATTTTTCCCAGAGCTGTAGAGCGGCTCATGGTTCTTAACTCTCAAAACTTGTGTTTCTTGCCTACAAGAAAGATCATGTGGTGTTATTGGGGTATTTTTTTTCCAAATTATATTGATCACTCCCCTCGTGACTCAGAATCATGAGGCTATTCGCTGAAATCTTTGAAAATGTTACCTTTATGTGCTTGCCTGTTGCTGTATTCGGAAACATAGCTTCTTACAATGCTTGTTCTAATGTCATTGAAGAAACCATTAGCTGTCTTATAAGAGCATGGGTTGTAAATAACTGCAAAATTTTTATTATGGAAAACACAGAAAAGAATCTAAATATTTTTTCTTTTTTTTTTTTTCTCCTCTGCTGCTTGCCAATATGATCAGATGGGATGGTAATTAGTTTTGTTTATTTCTGCTTTTAGTTTGTCTGAGCTTTGTAACATTCCTTTTTCCCCAGAATTTCTGATCTTAGGGTCAGTAAATTTATAGCTGTTAAGAATTAAGTCTTTTTTGGTGCTCTGGTAGGTTGTCATAAGAAATGCTGAAATCATACATCTAAGTTAAAAAAAAAGGGGGGCAAAAACCAAGCCTGTTGTCATTGTTGAAACTCTTGAAAGTTAACACGAGAAATGAGAGAAGCTATCCAAGCTTCCTCTGCAGAGGACAGGATAATAACTGAATTAGAAATGATATTGGAGAAATAACTAATGGCCTCCTAAATGTAGTAGAGGATGGCTGAAAAGAATAACCATCCTCAGAAAGATGTCCCCTGCTCTTGAGAATACACTGGAAAGTTGAGCAAGTAACAAAATTGGCTAGCTGTTTTATAAATGTTTGTGTCATTTTGTAATATTTTGGTAAATACATGTTTTCCATTTTAAGATTACTCCTGTTGAAGAAAAGGCCAGTGTTATGCCGAATTCGCTACACATTTTCAACGCCATAAGTGGAACTCCAACAAGCACAACAGTTCATGGGATGCCCAGTTCTTCTTCAGTTGCATGATTGTTTTGTAAAGGAAAGTCTGTTTGTTTCTTTTTTAAAGTATGTGGATTTGCTTCGTTGGTGTGCGGACTCAGGATGTTTTTGAAGCTAAATGTTCGGCACGTGCAAGCTGCATAATCCATACAAATGTCTGAGCACACTTAGCAAATAGCAGTTACTGGTAATAATCTTTTAGAGTAAGGGAGGCACACATATATATTTTTAAATCTTGCTGGTAACATTTAAAAGTATTCACAATGTCATTGCAGAAGTGTGTGTTGGAAAACTATAAAGTTGAAGTTAATTTCTCTTTTGCATTAGAAAGTATTATCAAGATGAATTGCACATTACAAAAAAGTGTTGTGGGATGTAATTTTGCAGATGTAATGTTCAGGTGTTCTTTTTGTGTATGGCAAATAGAGATTGATTCCAAGTACAAGAACTATTTTGAGGCTAGACAGAGACACTAGTTTTTTGGGTTTAATGGAACTGACAATAGTAGTTTTTGTACCATTTGGCAAATTGTTGTGCTTTATTTTATACCTTGTTGCATTTTGGAGGTATGTGAGCTTAGATCTTATCAAACAACTAAATACAACCAAAGGTCTGTATTAATGAACACTGAGTTATACTAAAATATCAATAGTAGTAAATTGTTATGTACATATTGTTTGTTAATACAGTCCATACAGTCTGTACATAAATGTATTACATTTCTAAGCATTTTTTAATATTCATACCAGCTGTTATACTTCTGCTTTCAGTTTATTGTGAAAATACACTCATTCCAAGTATCTGCAGACTTCACAGTTCATTTATTCCTGTATATAAATAAGTGCAATATAAAGATGTATACAGTCTTTGCTATGTTAGGTTTATATGCAGTTATTAAAAGAAGAAAACTTTTTTTGCCAAAGCAATGGAGTATGTAATTGGTGATCATGGTTACTGTGGTAAATGGTGGTATAATTTAAAGCTTTTTCCATGTTCTTATTCTTTTAAGACATTAATTTAGTAATTTTATATTGGGGGGAAATAAAGGTTTTTAATTTTATTTAACTGGAAGCACTGTTCTGCTGTAATTAAACATTCCGTACTACAGCTATATTAAAAAGAAAAAGGTAGTTACTTTTCTCATGGTGTGCTCTGGTTTTTATTTTGGATGAGTCCCTGGAAGCTTGATAATTAAAAAAAAAAAAAACAAACCAAAAACCAAAAAACAAAAACTGGCTTTTTGCATTTTTTTTATGAAGGGGTGCTCTTGTTTTTATTTTTGAGGAAACCCTGAAAGATAAATAAAAAAAAAAAAAAAAAAACAAACCAAAAACCAAAAAACAAAAACTGGCTTTTTGCAGTTTATGTATGAGATGAGATGCAGACACTTCTAGGGTTTATTTTGTATTCCTTGTCAATGAAGGGAATTTAGGTTATTAGTTAAGATATAGGTTTGGATCCATCACATTTGACTCAAATTATATGTTACAATAGCTAAAATTGTTACTAACCAGTACAGTTAATACCTGACGTGAGGAAAGGCTGAGCTGGGCCTGTTCAGCCTGCAGAAGAAAAGGCTCAGGGGATCTGATCAATATGTGTAAGTACCTGAAGGGAGGGTGTCAAGAGGATAGGGCCAGACTCTTCTTGGTGGTGCCAGGCAATAGAACTAGGGGTAATGAGCATAAACTTGGACACAGGAAGTTCCACCTGAATGTGAGGAACTTCTTTACTGTAAGGAAGACCTAGCATTGAAATAGCTACCCAGAGAGGTTGTGGAGTCTCCTTCCAAGAGCCGTCTGGACACAATCCTTGAGGAATGGGCTCTAGATAACCCTGCCTGAGCAGGAAGGTTGGACTTGGTGAGCTCTGGTGATCTCTTCCAACCTCAACCATGCTGTGAATCTGTGATATGATTTACTGTCATTTTCTGTAGGTATCATGAAACTCACCTGTTGCCATTACTCATTGAAGGTTTTTCCAGAACAGCTCATCCTGGCAGTGGAAGGCTGGATAACTGCTCTATCCAGTTCTATTTCTAGAAAAAAATTCCTCTTTGTGTAAAATCTTTTTCCTTAAAGGGAAAAAAAAACCCAAAACAAACAAAAAAAAAACCAAACCACCAAACCCAACAATAAAAACAACAACTAAAAACCAAACAGACAAATGCTTCCAAGGAGTGAACCCACAATGTTGTGTTAAAAGAAGTCCCTTTTCTCCCCTTTTCTCATTTTTGGAAACAGGTGTGAGAATACTTTGCTGTCTACCAATGTAGTCAGTCTCAAGGTACTTCATTTTTAGGAGAAGATGTCCTCTAAAGTTGTTTTGCAATATATGAAGAGGTCAGTATAAATATGTTAATAGAAATTGCATCCATCAGGGTTTCTTCTTGCAATCTCCCCATCTTTACTAACTTGCCCTTTTCCCAGGGAGCAGAACTGACAGTTTCCTACAGTTGTACACCATCCTTTCCACAGAGACCTCAATTTGACAAAATTGTACGTGCTCAACAACCTATAAATGCAGTGTGTATTTGTAATTCAGCAAGTTATCTAGGTGTGTTTATATGCACCTAAAGAAGTGCTGTTTTCTTACTAAGAGTTGGCCTATGAAAAATAGTGAACTGTAGTTGACAGTTAATGATTATCATGTGTTTAAGCTTACAGACATTTTGTTTATAATCTGAGATGATTCATTTATGTGAGAACACACACCCTCTAGTGTACTGTTTTTATTTTACATAGGCTAAGATTACAATTGTTGGAGTTCACCTCTGAATAGTTCATTCTCTACCAGCCTCCCTTTTCTGCTGTTGCTTCTGCAACATGTAAATTAAGGATCTAATATGGATTATTTTATTTACAAAGACTTGGGCTTTGTAGTGGTTTCGGCTGGAATAAAGTTCTTTTTCTTCACAGTAGGTGGCTATGTTTTGGGTTTGTGCTGGAAAGTGTTGATAACCGGGGCATGTTTTGGCTGTTGCTGAGCAGTGCTTGCACAGTGTCAAGGCCTCTTCTGTTTCCCACACCACCCCACCAGCAAGTAGGCTGGAGGGGGGGAGGGGAGGACGATACCACAAGGAGCTAAACCACAACAGTCCTTTTTGACTTGCTGTGCAGTGTAGCACTTGTCTTTTGCCTGGGAGAACCATAAAAGCACTGGCCTTGAGCCTAATCTGGTATTTGGGCCCTGCACAACTGCTGTCACTGTAGTTAGGGATTTATCTCATGAAGACAGTTAACAATCACCCTTTTTCCCTTCACCAGTTGGTGGATGGAAGAGAATAGCACCATCCCCTTCCTTTCCTGTGGGGCAGATGTTTTCTCCCGTTTTACAATAACTCTTCAGTATCTTGAACATCCTCAGGCAACCAAAATACTTTCATGGCAAGAATGTTTCCAGCTTTTCCTAGGTTAACCAACTGTTTAGGAACATCACACAGGGATATGTCCCACAGCAGCAGTATGATTTTGGGAAATAAGGCATGTGGGAGAATACAGGTGCATAACAAGCATAATGATGCTATAGATAAAGTAATATTTAACGAAGTTGAAGGATTTCAAATGAAGCTGTATTTAGATGAGCCTGGCTGTCAATTAAATACCTAGTCTAGTAGGTCTGTTTTCTAATACCCACTTAATCTTTTTGTTTTCTTTGTGGGAAGACTAGTGAACAGAAGACGTGTAACTCACTGTCTCTCAGAAGGCTATCTGTTGACGTTTGGCAAGATTGGAGTGCTATGTGTTTTGTGAACTGCTCAGACAAGGGGTCCTGGTGCTTCTTGGGCTAAGGAGAAAAAATGGAAAGTTTGGGCAGATAATGACTGATTTCAGTTCTCTCACTGATGTTTATAGAAGTGACCATTTTAACACCTTCAAAAGATGTTGATGGTGGTTTTTCCTTTCTCTGAAGTATTATATTGAATGTATGACAAGTTATTTAAAAGCCATTTAGACTCTAAATATCTTTTGGTCTTGACACAATTAATTTGTATATAGAGATTAGGCAGTATTTTCCTTTCAAGTCAATTGTAGTAGATATTAGGGGATTTTTGTTACAGCATTTTCTGTTTGAGGAGGAGTTCTGTAATTTCTGCTCTCAATGCATAATTTACAGTGCTTTCTTGGCTCTTTTTGAACTTTTGTCTTTCTCTGTCCCATAAGATTCATTGATACTGGAGACTGAAAGCACATGTGGCTTCTTGGGATGGTGGGTTTTCTATCTAGTGCTCTATAATCTTTTTATGTTTGTCACTGTGATATCAAACTCCCAAAAATGTAAACATTTGACTTGACAAATTAAGATGGAGGACATGAAAATCGTGAACAAAATTGACAGAACTGCAACTGAGATCTTTAATACAGGCCCATGCCCCAGAATAAATATTCTTTTAAATTAGTTAGGTTTCCATTTAATGTTTGGAAAATTGGCATAAGGTTCAACCAGCTTTACACAGGCATCATTTTCAAGTTAATGAAGTGAGACATCAGACCTTTTTTCAAATAAATGAGGAAAAACAGATGTCTCCCACTCTGGAGCAGTTACCAGATCATATGAAAAAAAATGCTGGTAACCACTGAATAAGTACGTTCGAGGTGGCTTTTAGTGTTTGAAAAATGGGATCTGAAGCCTGGAAGGTATCTGAGCAGATTTTGCTCTAGTCAATGCTGTTAGCACAACTATCAGGAGACCTGAAACTTCTGATTGAGCTGTTGAGTAATGTGGTATTTTTCAATGGCATGATCTGTAAATGGAAGAGATAAGTTCCCAGGGACATACAGATAACTGTAGGAAAAGGCCCTTAGTTGAACAGAACTGTTCAATTCATCGCTCGTTCTGTAACTGAAAACTCTGTGAACATTGCTTCCAGAGCGACAAGTCCACAGCTATGTTTCATTTAATAAAGCTGTAGCAGCCACCTTAACCATAGGAATCAATAACAAGGCATGTAAGGGTGACAAATGCCTTTCATAATACATCTAATGAAATAAAAGTATTGTCACCATTACTATTTAGACTTTTTAAAGGCCTGTGACAAGAAAGAACATCTTTGTTCCTCCATCAGCAGCCTGCTGAGGGTTGTGGGGGTTTTTTCGGATTGCTAGAAACAATTTTCTCATCATCACTGGTGATGAAGCCTAGTTCTGCACCCATAATTTGAAACAGCAGAATACCTTCTCAGCACAGTGCGTATAAATGCATAACAAAGCCTTGAAACTATTTATTTAAATCTAGGAGAGGTGACATCCTACACTAAAACTGTTGCCTGTTTTGGAGGCACTGATAACTCCGAACCACAGGAACAGAAGTAGAAATGAAGGAATGCACCATCTGGTAAAGCCTGAGGCAGCAACATGTTGGCTTAGAGCTGTGTTGTTAAAGCTCAGGACTGGATGATTAACTTGCTGTGCACATCTGCAGGGAAAGATGACTCACAGCCAGTAGTAAAATATGCTTATCACAATAAGCTTGTAGAAAACCACTGTAGCTAACAATACACAGCCAGCTTGGATTATAGTTTATTGTAATTAAATAATTGCAACACTGGAGTTTGGTGCTTGTCTAGGAGCCAACGATCAAAACTTGGAAATATTTGTTACCAATTGGCAGAGGTAACCCTACAATTAATTTTACATTTAATTGCAAAGGAAGTGAATCTGTTTCGCTTGGTAACTAAATAAATGGGTGGCAACCAGAAGCTTTAGAAGAAAAGTTGGCTGGATGGTGCAAAGCTATGACAGCGGGAGAGGAAATACGTCTGCTTTGTGAAAAACTGAGGATAGTAATGAAATATGCTTATAAATCAGATATTTAAGTGTTAAAAAGAGGAAATGGGAATCAAAGTACAGACAATCGCTAAGGAATTTAAGATGTTGATTGGAAAAGTTTACCTCAGGCAGATGAAGATATTAAGGCATTTTGCCAAAATACTTGCTAGCTGCAATAGCCTCATTGCTAGCAGGTAGTCAAAGGTTAACTTGTGAAGTGTGGGTATGTTCAGAGTGGTTATGTTCTATTGTCAGAAACAGTAACCAAACCCTGGTGTGTGGTGTCCCTGCTTATGGCAGTACATAGAGTTGACCAAAAGGTGCTGGCCTGCTAATATCCCTTCAAAAGAAATGTCTGAGCACAGGAATTTGGGAATAATGTTCACACTGCCCCATTATTCAGAGAAAGCATGTGCGGTGGTGATCTGCTGGTTGCCATGGTGCTGGTGTGAAACACCTCACTGGGAGGTCTATTAACAGTGAACTACAATAGGCTTACACAGAAAAGAGGTCTGGTCAAACAGCTATACCCCTTTGCAGGCTATAAAGTTACAGACTATGTTGTAGTTCATTGACTGTGTGCAGCAGGAAAGTAATGTGACAAAATTCAACTTGAGACCAGAAGGAAAGGGAAGACAGTATTTATTTCAAACAAAACAAACCTCAGTCACTCACGCTGACTCACAGATTTCACCCAGTCCTATTCTCACACCCATATGCTCATGAGCACCAAGAAGCCCATGTCCAAGCAGCCAGGCCAGGCAGGCTGAGATCCCCAGAAAAGACAAGGAATGGTGGCTTTTGACTAAACACCATGTCCTGGTGGGTCTTCCTTTGCAGTCAAAAAACTTCTTCAGTGTGTTGGTTTTGGCTGGGATAGAGTTGATTTTCTTCACAGTAGCTGGTATGGGGCTGTGTTCTGGATTTGTGACGAACACAGTGTTGATAGCGCCGATATGTTTTAGCTGTTGCTGAGCAGTGCCTGCACAGAGTCAAGGCCTTTTCTGCCAGCAGGCAGTTTGGGGGTGCACAAGAGGTTGGGAGGAGACACAGCCAGGACAGCTGACGCCAACTGGCCAAAGGGATATTCCATACCATATGGTG
>JBAFWW010045269.1:0-12078 GCA_036873685.1 Agapornis canus
CCCTGACCCCTCTGGAAGCAGGGGATGGCAAGAAAGGGGGGGTTGAGTGAGTGAACAAGCTGTCTGGTTGGGTTTAAACTACGACAGTTTTAAAGGACCTTAACAACCAAGCTCCTGGCTCTGTGTCTATTTGCATGGTAAGATATTGCCAAAGGTGATTAAAGTCAGCAAAATTAGAAATCAGACTTATTTTGACAGAAACACAAGGTTTGTAGTGTCATTTGGCAGCAGAAAGTACTAATACTATTCTGAGCTCCATTAATATCTGCAGGATGTAAAAGATCAGGCAGGTATTTAGCTTTTTAAGGAATCTCATGACCACATGCTGGAAGCTTCATTCATTTCTAATCATTTTAACAACAGACAAAGTCATAAATACACATGGAGTTCAGCAAAGATAATTAAGGGTTTAGAAATACTAACTTAGTTGGCTAAAAACCTTTTAAAGAGCATAGTTTTGTTAAGTGATGGCTGACCAGTGGAGCATGCCAAACAGAAATATTTATGTATACTGTTGTGGCAGCTGTAATTGTCCATGCAGGTAGATCATTATTTATTTGAAGATGAGAAAGTTTAGAAGGAAGGTTAGGTTATCCCCAAAACTAACCTATGTTTGAAAGCTCTCAGGGATACCTGAAGCTGCTTGTTGCCTCTCTGGCCCCATCTGTTCACATGTAAGAAAATACACATGCACACAACTATAGCCAAGAACAAAGAACAGCTCAGATTTGCTATGTTCCTTTAGATGTTTTGCAGTTCTTCACTCTGAATGCCTTTCTGATTTTAACCTTTGATTGGAATTTGGCCTTCATTTGTTTCAGTAAAAATTGCCTTTTGTTTGTCAGTCACACAAATTATATCACTGAGTGGGACTCTTAAACATTTGCCAGTTTCATTAAACTCTTAACTGCTGTCTTTGCTCTGGAATTGCTGACTAAATCCAAATAATACCTGTGAGGAACAATGGCATTTTTGCCATACCATGGTGTATTTTGTCCAGCAGAAAAGCAGTGTGAACACTATGTTTTACAGTTGTTGGTGTTAGTGGTCTGGACTGTGCTTCCCATAGCCCAACTGAATGGATTCTCAGACATTTCTAACAATCAGCATCTCCACATGCCACATGTGAGACTTTGTTTATTATGGTGATATTAGGCTGTCATAAGAGCTGACATGATTTCCCCACTGGTTCATAATCTGATTCATAATAGGAACAAAATTTTATTTGTGGGTACAGCTTATGGATTTTCTGATTGTTTTTAAGATATGAACTTCAGCATTCACTGTCTCTGATGTTTTTATTGACCTGATTCTCAGTCTGATTCTCATGAAAAATACTGCATATGAGGTGTAATTCTTTACAGTTTTAGGAATAAGAATTGGTCTTACAAAGAAAGCCAAATGTAGATCTTATTTTCACAGTAATACTGATCTGGAAGGAATTAAAGACCTGTTCCAACAGATTTCTGACAACAGCAACAAAAAACCCCAAGGTGACATGCCATGGTCTTCATTGGAGTCAGTTCTGGTTGAATTGATCTGAGAGAGGACCCAGAAATTCTGTTTGCATGTTAAAAAAAAAATAAAAAATGTTTTGGTAGAGTTCATTATCTCTTAGACAGTTGAAGTCTCTTTACTTGCCAAGTTTCTTTCAAAGCTAGGTTAAGATAAAGTTTAACAGTTTTGTTTCCTACTCTCCCTCAGAGCAGTCATGAGCTTGTGGTAAGATGTATGCTGCTTTGGAGCACAGCGTGATTCTATTCAAACCCATTCATGGCTCATGTAAATGCTTCTTGGATTAAAACTGTATTCAGGCACAATGGCACACACATTTGTAAAACAGTGAAAAGGTAAACACCCATAGCCATATACATTTTACACCATAGAAATCCTAGAGCATTATGTAATCCAAGTGCATTATGTAATCAACTTTGGTCAAACATATTGGTATCATTTCGGTCTAAAATAGCCTGGTATTACTTGCAGAAAAATACGATTTATGGGAAAGCTCTAGAAGGATTAAAAAACTCGCAAACCACAGCCATTTTTCTGCAGAAAAAGATTCTTCTACTTGTGATTTAGTGAAGTAAACACCCATTGACCTTTTGACTGTCTTTCTTCAGTGGAATCACTTGTTCCAGAGGAACACTGAAAAAGAAAATAAAAATGAACAAATGAGTCCTCCTGAAGACTTAGCTAAAAAGATGTGGTTTTATACCTTTTTCCACACTCCTTAATTCAGAAGTGGATCCAGACTTCATTGAAATGACTGCAATTATTTTGTTGGCAGAAGTTCACTTTCAGATGAGACAATTTATAAAATTCAAAGGTTCAAATACAATATTGTGAAGGAAATTTATTTGCAATGGAAATTTTATCACTGAGTTCAGACAGACCAGAACATTACCATAAAGAATTCTACATGTTTCTATTAACAATGATATTATTCCCACATATGGTTTGTTGAAATCTACAAATTGTGTTGTTGTAAATGAAGCTCGGGAGATGCAGCTTATCTTAAGTCCATGCTTATCTGTTTGTCAGACAAGGCCTTTTGTAAATTTATTGTGGTGAACTATATATGTTCAAGAAAAAAAAAAAAGTAAAACAATTTGTGAAACAGTGAGCAAAACACTCTGCCAGCATGACCTTGCACAGCCACTCTCTGTGTTTCAGTATTCACAACCATAAAATGTGAGTAATGAGGTTATAAACACATCTTTTTTTATTGAGTAATGATGTTGCATGGTTCTATTTTGTCCTTTATGTCTTTTTGCTGTGTATTTCTATTTGCTGGTAAAAAGCATGCAAGTAGCTAATTACACTTCAGGGTTCTCAATCTTCAGTGCAGTGCAACTTGTGTATTTATTTGTATCTGTATAAAGGTGATATTAATCGTTTGGAAACAACTACTGCCAAGTTAACTAAATGGAGCCAAATGTGTAGTGCTTTTTCAGTCTGCAGATTTTAGACAGCACAAGGAAATCAGGTTTGAAGCCTTAGAAAGTTTTTTAAAACTCGTATTTTATTTCCTAAAACCCCACAGCATTCTTGTGCAAATCTGTGCAGTAAAATTAATGTCCTTTCTCTTTAAGCAGTCTGCAAATGATTAAAAAAAAATTGCTATGGTTTAGTCTTACTATATTCAACATATTTTTGTCAACTTACTGCTCTTTCATCTATTTTTTTAATCTTTTTTTTCCTGCCCAATTTACATAAATAAAAGTCACTTGATGTTTTCCAGTGCACAAACGCTACAGGTCACTGTTGTTTTCTTTGAAGTTATACCTTTGAAACTGAAAAAAGTGACAATAAAAAGCCACTATGTATATGAAATTATATTTGCCAATTTAGAATAAAGCTCCTGATGATAGTATAATAGTAACACTGTACAAATTCTGCCCCTGCAGTCTATATTTTCTGGGTCTGTCTTTGAAATTGTAACAAAAAGGAATGCTGGAAGAAACTTACAGACTTATGGGTCCATGGAAATACAGACAATAAATTTGTTTGATGCTGAATGTGTTATCTGTATGAAAACAAGGTCTTCTGTGGCCATTGTAGTAATTTTTCAAAAGTGTACTCCTCACTGGAAATTTGAAGCATCAAAGTGTGTTTCAGAATGATTTTGTGGTACAGTAATTAAGAGAAGAGAGATTGGCTTTTTTTCCCATTAAAAACTTTGTTAGCACATTTAGCATCAAGGCGTTAGTGATGGTAAAGTTAGCTACACTTTTGTATTCCAAATTACAAAATTATTCTAAAATATGTTAAAAATATTTAATGTAAACTTCACATCAAATTGCTTTAATGATATTTGTGTATTTTTCTGAAAATTTTGCTTCATCTTTGGTTTCTTCTATTGATTATTAGATATCTATTGAGTTGAATAGAAATATACCTTATGTCAACCTTACTGTTAAGAGAGAGTATTAAGTCTTTTTTTTCAACTCTGTTGCATTTCCTTTGAAGAAAACCTCATAATTCTCTACAGCAAATAAACACATTCATTGTGTTTATCATCCAAAAGAACTCATGGCTTCTATTTAAATTGCTGGTGCAGCCTTTTTGAAGTTATGCTGGTTGTTTAAATGTCTCTTTGTAGTGGACAGATACAGGACTTGGTAGAAGGCATGGTCTGGCTCATTTTGCAACCCTGTGGTGATCTCAGACATGGCTATTTGAAAGCTGCAAAACCTGCAAGAGGTATCTGTGAATCTCAGTGGCAAACACTGGAGGAAATCTGCTAAGCTTCTCTCAGCATTTTTTATAAAAACTATATTTCTAATTCTGTAAAATCTTATCTTTAAACTATTCCATCTCTTTATTTCTCATCTATTTTAGTCATCCTTTAACTAAAAGTCTTAGATTTTAGACATTTAATCAGTTTGCCTCAGGCAAGCCATGTGTCTTACCCTGAATAGCCGTTTGTTTCTATTATTTCTAAAGAGCATTGTAATAAGGAAGCTAGAGAGCTTTAAAGGTATTAAAAGATATTTTTGTAAAATCTCCTGCAGTATGAAATTCCTTTATTTGTATGTTCAGTCTTTGAGAGTTTTCCATGGATGTGTACAACACAGGTAGGTAGACTCCTGAATGTTCAGAGTAGACAACGCCATCAGTACTACAGTGATGACCTAAGACAGAAAAAGGGTAAGTTTTCTGGGTAAAATACAACTTTTATTAGGTCAACTGACTTGTGTGCATACATCTGAGATCCAGTACATTTTTATCAGCTTTATTAATTAATCTAATATAAACTATTGCCCTGGCCATGCCCTTTTGTGTGTTGCACACTCATTGGAAGGACATTAGTTTATCTACACGTTTTTATATGAATATTTTGCTTTTATGATGATTCTTGCAGTCATTCAAAGTAGAGATTTAAGGGAAGTGGAGGGATCAAAACCAGCAAGACTAATAAGCAGTGATCACATGCACTGTAAAAACCAAACAAACAAAATACCGCACAAAAAAAAAAACAAACAACAACCAAACTAAAAACCCCAAACAAAACCACAAAAACAAAACCAAAGAAAACCAAAGCCAAAGCAGCCACTATTATTTATAGTACAGTAGTACCTCAAAAAAAAAACAAACCAACAGAGATTGAAGATTTGTTTTACTAAGAACTTAACAGATAGTTACAGATACTTTTTCCTTCAAAGGAATTAGAGGCAGCAAGCAAAACTACAAATGTAAACTTCATTTTCTCAAAGCTGCACAGTTCAGATTAGTGGCAAGATGAGGAGTTCCCATGAAGGCTCCTGGGTACTGTCTCAGCAATCAACAAAATCAATGAAAATGATTATTTTTAGGAAACCAGTTTGTTGCATGTAAGCAAAGCTTACTGCAATGCAGTTTAATACTATAATTTTGACTGCTTGTCTGTTGTTCTCTGCTTTTGCAATAAGGGGCTCTCCATTTTTAGTGACTAGATTTTAACAGGTTACTTACAGTATCTTAGGTATTTTAAGTAGAAATTCCAAGAAGGCCTTCATGATTAGGCAGGTATGTATTTTACAGAGAAAAGCAAAGAGGAGCAAAAATTTATTGCATACAGTTTTATATAGAAAAATATTAAGAATTAGCGTGGTGCATAAAAGGAAAGATCATAGCCAAAAGTGGACTTTTTAGCCTGGATTGTTAAAGTAAGTGACACCATCATTCAGCACCTGTTAGAGTTTGCTGAGATAGATGCAAATGTAACATATCTTTATCAGAAAGGCCAGGGCTCTGGTTGGGCAGTGAGTGACTGCCCTATGTGGGAGAAAGCTGTGACCTGCCCTGTGAGGCTCCAGCCAGCTCTGTAAAGTAAGCCTGCTACAGCTTCAGACTGTCAGAGGAGCTGACGTGGTGCCACTGCTGAGGTGGAAAGCACATGAGGAGACACAGGAAAATGAGATGTGAGGAAACAAAGTGAAGGGGCTTGTCTGGAGAAGTGAAAGGGAAGAAGCACATGAAGGGAGTGTTGTTGAGGATGTGTCTGGAGGCGCACGGATGGGGGGAGGTGCTGTGTGCTGTCCCTGAGGGGGAACTTGGACAGATTGAAGAAGGAGCCCTTTCAGAAGCATGAATGCCAGTCTTCAGAGTGTGGCCACTTCAGGTGAAACTAAATGGGTAGCTACAGCCATGCTGGCAAAGTGGAGCAGTTGGAATACACTGGATAGCTCAAAGGAGGAGAGCAGTGCTGAGGGTTAGGTGGGCCAGTGCCACTTGTAAACACTGCCTTGTGCAAAAGAAAGCAGCTTTGGGATCAGCTGATGGAGGTCTCTGCAGAGCAACGGTCAATTCAGTTCATCCAGCCAATCAAATACCCCTGTGGAGGGACTAGGAAAAAAGGAGGTAATCAACTACAGCTTGGACTGTGGGAGTGTGTTTAGAAGCAGGGAAGAAAAGTCCCTGAAAAGCAATGATCTCTAATGCCATGTCTGGACAGCTGGGCACTGTTGCTGATGCCACTCAGGTATCATCTGCTAAGCTGGGTGATCAAAGAATATCATATGCCTACCATAATGGTGTGAGCACCTGGAAAACAGGTATGAGATAAGCAGCATGGCCAAATGATGAAGTAAGGAGCCCATCAGTATGATCAGCATTGAAGAAAATGTGAACAAGGGCTGAAAATTTTCCATGCTGTTGTGCCAGAAGTAACATTCCTGAACAAAAGGGGGGTGAGGGGGAGACAGGGGGGTTGTATGATGAAGGGGACTAGTAACTGTTTTGAATTTCTAGTCATATTCAGAAACCATTACCAAGTACTTCCAACACGTTCTGGATTCCACACATGATCTTAATGATGAAGGATGCCACATCCCATTAGCAGTCTTCTGAGCCATACAGTTCTCCTGAGAGCCTGTTTCAGCAAGTTGGTTGATGTTCCTGTGTGATGCATACAAAATATATTTAACAATTAAAGTATTTTTCCATTCATCATTTAAATCAAATTACAAGGCATTGAATAATTTATATCCCCCAAAAGATGTTAGGCTATTAAATAGCAGGAATAATGTTAGGTTTATTAAATTGTTGCAGAGAACTCTTCTCTATCTTTGGTACTGCCTCAAACTCTTCATTTTTTATCAAATAATTGTTCCATTTTTGACTTGATTGTAGGGTTGTTTCAGAGTTTTTTCTGTTTGTTTCATTCATTTTTGAATGTCTGCTGGGCAAATCTTTTCAATTCAGGCATTCCCCAGCTGGTGCATCCAGCCACTGAATCTGTAAAAGAAGGTTATTCTCAAAACTGTGTGCCTGTGTATTCTCTGCATTTGGAGACAAATGCACAACTCTTTCCCAGATCTGTATTTCCCTCCTGGCAAAGGGCTGCATATTGCCTCAGTGCCTAGCTTGGTGATGTATTATCATATTTATATAAATGGATCTCTACTGAAGAGTTTTTAAAGAGGTACAAAGGCATGTGGAGGGACACTTAATTGTGTGTAGGTTATTTTTTGGCAAGCTCAGATGCTGACTATGTGAGAAGAGCAGCAAAAATGTTATAGTTGATTTTGTCCCTGAATTTTGGCAGGATGATTTCAGTACCCCCCAGTCTGAATGAAATTATCCTTTAGACAGTTTCATTTACAGGTAGAATTTTGTAGACACAGTTATTGCAATCCAAAAAGAAAATGGGAAAAGAAAATTTTATTGTGATCAGGAAAGTTAATGTTCAGTTTGAGGGAAGAGTTAAAACCATAATGAAGGAGTCATACATAGACCTTACTTGTCTCAGAACTACTGAGATGAAGAAAAGGAAGCATTTGGAGTATGATAACAAGGATGTTATGATGAGTAACATGCCATTGAAGTGCCAATGCAATGGGCAATTCTATAAGCGCTCAGGAAGACAAATGTTGCTGAAACATGACAATTTATTGAATGAATTTCCTAACACACTTCTTACCATATTTTTCCCCTGCAGCACTACAGTGAATTCTGTCCTGTCTTTTGGCACAAAACTAAATGGAAGAGAGTGTCATGAGGCAGCAAGGTTTCGATCCCAGAGTCTGTCTGTCTTCCCAAATGAGGATGGTGAGGAAGTAGCTTGCTTGTTCCTGCAGAATATGGAGAACTTCTCCACAGAAGATGGAAGGTCCAGACAGACATGTTGCCAAAGAAACTGATGGTAAGGTTTAACTTCTGTCACATAAAAAGATAGAAAGTGGTGTTAGGAGGTATATTTATGAGAGGGAAAACTAATTTTCTTCTACTGGAAGGCAAATGAGATAGGATAGTTTTTACTTGGAGGGAAATGGGAAAGAGGGAATAATCAAGGAAAAAGAAAACCATGGTTTGATTTGTAATGGTGACTCCTAAGTAGACATTTTGACTTGTGATTTTTAATTGTGAAAATACATAGAAACCAGCCCCAAAACATAGCTCATTTCTGACCCCATCCTGACCAATGCTACATTTTTGTGTTATAACAAAGTTTTATTGGTGGGTGCTGGTTATGAAGGCTGGATGTGTTTCATTTGCTTGAACAGCTTTGGAAAGAGCTACAGTGCTATATTTGTAATGAAGCCTAAGCTCAGTCCGTATTAAAAAAGTGACCACATAAATCAGCTGTGTTTCCCTTCTCAATCAGTGCCTGATAGTCATACAGCTGCAGAACACAGTACTGAAATAAATATTAATTCATCCAATGAAAGTGCAGTTTCTACTTACTGCTGTATTGCATGATTTGTCTGTGTCTAGCTACATGAGTTGACATCCATCCAGAGTCTAGCAGGTCACCTATGTAGACACTTTATGAACTGGAGGTAATAAAATTATGGTACAAATTAAATACTTACAGGGAGGATAATTTGCTTGAGTTCATAAGTGAAAATAATCTGTGTATCCTTCAACTCAATACAGGAAACTAGCAGTTGGGAGATGAAGGTTTCTGTGTTTTCTACCAAAGCACTCCTCACTGCTGCCATGTAAAAGATCTGTGCTAAAACTTGTTTTCTAGGCTGGAAAGGGGAAAATGAACCATTTCAGCTTTAAAGAGTTCCATCTTTTCCTCCCAAATTATGTCTGAATTTGATCACTAAAGACAGAATATGGTATTTTTTATGTAAGAGCACTAAATAAGGGATATGTGAAATATTCCCTGGCTGCAATACAAATGGAACATCTTGTCTAAACTAATTGAGAGTTGAAATCCTTTGGAAAGGGGTGGGGATCCTTTGAAAAGGTGGGATTTATGGATGTTTATCAAAAAAACAAAATCTTTGCAAGTTTTTACAGCAACATGCAGGAACATTGACTTAACTCAGATGATAATGGGTGTTTCCAATGGTTTACCTAATGATTCTGGTTGTAAATTATTCAGTGAAACAAAATCTTGTCAGAAAATAGCTACTTTTGATGCCAAAATGTTACAGAAAATACCTTAGTTTCAGTAAGCTTCATCCAGACCTTTTGTAACATAATAGGCTTCCATGTGTCTCCATATCCCCTGATGTGATGCTAGAGTACTTACTATTAGTATTAACTGCTTGAGGTTATGGCTTTAGCGACTGCTGATAGATACTTCAGTGATATGACTTAAACCAAGGCACAGTATCTGTAAAGTGATCCAACTTCATGCATCTCACTGGATGAAGTTACACTGTTGCTTTTGGTGCTTTATCTAGTCTTTTATGTCTTTTTTAAGTTTTTAGGTGTCTGTTACCTAGAGAGGAAGAGCTCAATGAATAAAAGGAGATGACCACAAAGAGGGACTTTGTGGAAGTCATAGCAGAGAAATAATTACTTGAGCATGAAACAGTGAACCAAGACTGAATTCCAGTACCTTCTCTGCTTTACAGTGAGTCACTTAACCTCTCCATGTTATAGTTTTTTTTAATAAAATCAAGATAACTACTTGTCTGAAAGAGAAGTTCCAATACTAGTTAATATTTGCAAAGTACTACAAAACTCTAAAGTGCAGTAATAACTGCTGGTGTTGTTACTACTCTCTTTGGGGCATATGCAGTATGAAAATTGCCTCCTGATGTAAATTGGTATGGAGGACTGTCCTCTGTTTCAGACTTTCGTGCATGATTTCACTAATTGCCTCATTCTCTGTTGTAGTAACTTAAACGGAAACAAAACATACCAGAAAGCTAAACCCTTGCTTTCTTCTGACACAGGAATGGTCTGATCCAAACTTTTGTTACTCACTGAAGTTACCTAATAAAAAATAAAAACTTTCTATTTTTGTTCAGCAGAATTTCATGGAGTTTTCTGGTTTCAGATTTAGCCTTAATCACCATACCTATTCTGGTAGGGAGCAATGGGTGCTGGGACATTCAAACTCTGGGATACACATTTAGCCAAATCCACCTGGCTTGCAGAATCCCCTCTTGTGATTTTTTTTCCCCTTGTAACTCACGTACCTGTGCCTTTAGTGTCAAAGTAGATTTTTTTCATCCCAGCCTCCTCCTGTCCTCTTCGTGGTCACTACCTTTCTATTAATTTATTTCTGTCATTTGGTGTGGTATGCCATCAGGTTGCTTCTTCAAAAATTACTGACGAAATAAGACAGATGTGCCAAATGCAAAGACTTTAAAGCACCAGTTTCCATAGCAATTGTAACCATGGTCTAAGTTCTTCATTCCTGGGTTTGGAGATATGTTGTAACAGCTGAACAGATAGAAAATGCTAGATATTGGTAAATGAGTACTTGACAACATACTGGCTGCCATGTTGTCTCACATCAGTTTGCACAGAGGTAACCAAGTCCAGATTTCTGCAATTTCCACTACTTTTTATGTGATACATCCACTTCTATAATACAGCTCCAAAAGGGTATTCCATGAAGATTGGTTAAGGCAAGTATTTAAAAGCATAAATAAATTTTACATATATAATAATATGATTCATACATATAGCATGCGAAATATTAATATATGAAATACATGTTAGATTACCTAGAAAAGTAGTAGCTCAGAACTGAGGGGTTCAGGGCTTCACCTCTAAAAAGAAAACAATATTCAAAATTTCCTGGAATTTTTTTCTGTGTTTATTTGCATTATAAACTCTTTGTGTCATTGCTTCTGAATTTGTCTCTATAGATGTATGCTTGCATGCTTTCACCTTCTATCATCTGGATGTTACATAAATAAAAATTAAGTTAATAGGTAAAAGTAGCAATCTCTTCACTGTAGCCAAGTTGATGGGAGTGGATGAATTGTTAATTCAAATTAAATTGCTTTTATGAACTTCTTGTTCATTTATATTAATTACTTGTACTGACCTGACTTAACCTACTTAGATGGAACTGCAAAAATTAAACATGCTTCCATTTTGCATGCACAAAATGCTCAGAGACTTGCTTAAATGCACTCACATACACTTTCTACATAAAAATTAACAAACTCATTTATAATGTGATCCAGTAAAAGTAGATATGCCTTCGAGGTTTCTTTCTATCATTCACAGTGGGACTGACAGGAATGGTTTTCCCTTGAGGTTTGAATGTCTGATGGATTCAGAGGTATTCCTATTAATTGTCCCAGGTGTGCTGGAAGAAAGAGAACTCCAGAGATGTAGTTTATTCAGGTTACCACTTTTAACTTGGCTTAGTATGGAATTATGCAGCAATAACTCAGGCAGTATTAATTCTCATCCTTCCTCACCTTCATATATTTATTTGAAGGCTTCCATCATTGTTCTGGAATTTGATTTGTGCTGCTGGTCGCACAGTATTTCAGGAAGAGATTTAGATCTTGAGACTGGTTAGGATGAGGAGGGAGAGGAAGACTAGCCAAAGGCACAGTCTCTTAATGTATTATATGAGCAACTAAGACTAGGTCAGCTGATTCTCTCTCTGCTTCTCCATAATGCCTCCTCTCTCTAAGGCTGGAGCCATAGTAATGTCCTCTTCCTCTACACATAAAGGTTGTGTGCTTTTGATATTGCAGAAAAGTTAAATGCTTTAGGAATGGAAAGTCGACAATAAACAGATCTATGAAATTCATAGTGTTACCATGGCAAAATCTGAACAGTGTATTTGTACATCCTTTTTTTTAACTTCTCAAAGTCTGGGGATTTTTTTTTTTTTTTTTTTTTTTTTTTTTTTTTTTATTTTTTTTCCTCTGTCTT